>SMDT01003057.1:0-298841 GCA_005392925.1 Aquilaria sinensis
AGTAAGAACAAAGTGCATAACAATAGATGTTGAGGCTAAAGTGAAAGTTTTGGGTCGCTGTAGTGTAGTGTATGGCTTTAATGACCCTGGGGAAGACAAGTTCTGTGGAATACTTTATGGAGCTTGAAGGGTCTGAGTCCTTGGATTTTACTTGGGGACTTTAATGCTATAGGAAAGGCTATGAAGGGAGATAGCGGGAATCCAATGGAAGCTGAGAAATTAGTGGATGTTAATCAATGTTTTGATGACATAGGAGTACTTGATAGAAAACAATAAGCAAGGGCTGATGAAGGGTGGGTGCAGTGCAAAAATTTCCAGATAATGAGGTTCAGTTTCGGATCATTCTCTAGGATTGGTAACAATTCATACTGATAATTTGCAACGAAAAAGGCCTTTGCCTTTTCTAATATGTGGTGTGAAGCCCCGGAGTTTGAGGTGATGGTTATTAGAACCTGCTGGGAACAAGAAATCAGAGGTACCAAAAATTAGAGATATGGAAACAGATGTCGACGGCCTAAACACTGTTACAACATGGATGGCTCGATTAGGGGGACTACCAACCTAAGACTAAATCCATCATTGGGGAGCTGTTGGAGTTGCCTATGTCAGGAGGATGGGTGATCAGTTAATCACTTATTTTCTAAGTGTAAGTTTTCAGGGCAGGTTTTGGGAGGCAATTTTTCGTTGGGTTAGGAATTCATTGAATTGCTTCCATACTAGCAAAACGAGCCAAAATTAGACTTCGAGGGACCGACCGGCCGGCCGAATGTCCTTTTTTGGGTACAGACGAACACGTATTAACCTTTCAACTTTTTCTTTTTTGACGACCACCAAGCAAGCAAGTTCAAGTCCTCGGCACGTCCCTGCCACCCTGTTCCGGTTGCCGGTTGGCAAAGGGGGATTCGGTCCCTTTAATGATAATTTTCCAATTCCTTCCTTCTCCCTCAATCTTGATCAATGTCACTTAATATTGATTTGGTTAATGAGTTCTGAAAAAACAATATTTCCCTATTTTTATACTATAAATATATTTACTAATTAATATTAAACCCCATATATTTTAGTAATGATTTTGAGTATCAAAGAAAATAGAATACTCATCCGTAACATCTACGAAATATATGTTCACTAGTTACAAACCAAACCCGAGAGCAACTTTTTTAATTAAAAATAAAGTATATATAATTTTATTCAAAATCTATACTTTGCTCCCTCAATATTTTTTAGTACAGTGTTCGTTAGTTAGTCACATGAATGTCTTGAATTATAATTTAAATTATCTAATATGTATTTTAGCAAATTTAAATTTCTTAATGATAGTTTAAAATTTAAGGAACGTTTTTTTATTCTAAAATTTCATTTAAAATAAATGTAAAATCATCTTTTTTTTTTCTCTTGTTGGTGTCAATAATGGCATAACTTTATTCGGGTAAAGTATAACTCAACCCTCCGGGGGTTTTGCGTAAAGTAGGACGTATACGTTCACACTTACTCGCTTCATAAGCGTCTATTTCTCACGAATTTAAGAAAGCAAACATTTGCTCTCGTCTTGTCGCCCTCTTCACGGCCCTTCCACTTCCATGTTTGACGCACACCACCGCCGGCCCCCCTCCATGTACCCGCACGATCGCCGCCGCCACATGCGCTTCTGTGAGCTCTGCGATGGCTACGTCCAAGGGCGGGGCTACCAGTGCAACCACTGCATCCAGCGTCGTCGTTGCTACACTGATTATCAGTATATGCAACCATGTCCACCACCTGGTACGTACGGCTCCGAATTCGTCCGTAAACCATTATTATTTCTTATAACTGTCTTATGGGCTACCAGCTCTAATAATAACTCTTAGACTGACTTAGGTGTGTGAGGAGCTAAGAGTGACTCTTACATTGAGTCGGGTGGTGGATACTTTATTATTAGATCGTTTCTTTTTTTGCTGATTTTTTTTTATATGTTTCAAGTAGCACTTTGAATTTGTTGCTTAAATTATAGATGAAATGTTAATAGGTTATCACAACGCTGGTGGTGGTAGCCAGCATAATGGTTTCTGGTCAGGTGGCAGCATTGGCGACCTGCAGGGGCAGTCTAGCAGTGGACCGGCGGTGCTTGATGAGGCTCCAAGACGTTGCCGTGTGGTGAAGAAGGTGGCCAAGATCATTGGGTCGATAGGAGTCGGAGTTCTTGGAAATGCAATCTTTGGATGTATTTCCTCCTAGAAATAGGCATCAGATTGGATTGGTACCGGCAGAACAAATATTTCTAGTAGAACATCTTTCATCATCTCTCGAGATTGTTATGGTTTTCAGACAAAAAGGTAAACATTGTGTTCCGTGGATCTTCGGTTTAATTGCTATTCGTTTTGCCTCTTTCATTTTGGTGGTTAATATACACAGCTTTTAGTCATTTTGGAAACTCTATACCACAATTGTATCATTTCCTTTGGATAGATTTTACGAATAGTCCTCACTACTAAAATCCAAGTGTTTATCAACTGCCAGTTACCAACTGCTGCGTGTTGGTAAACTGAATTTACCAACTGCTGCGTGTTGGTAAACGCAAGTTGGTATTCGATACGTTGGAAAATTTTTTACCAATGCGCAATTAATAACACGTTGGTAAAATTCACGTTGGTAATTACCAACGGTCAGGAACCAGGCTTGGTTTCCATCGCGTAGTTGTAGTTACCAACTGCTGGGCAGTTGGTAATTACCAACTGTCAGGACAGTTGGTAGGAACCCGCGTTGGTAGTTACTAATTTACATCAGTTGGTAAGAGAGTTGTTATGAAGCCGTTGGTAATTACCAACTTGTATACGCGTTGGTAACAGGATGACAGTCGGTAATTACCAACGCGTGCAAGTTGGTAAACCCTGGTTGCACGTTGGTAATGTACATTAAACGTTCCAGGTTTCGGTTGTTTTGTATTTTTCCCGGTTTGAAAATCATTTGAAATTAACATACCAATTCAAAAGTTCCCCCAGCTTTACTCAGCAATAAACATTACACAGCTATGCAAATGTAATTAAAATAAAATATTCTCAAATACAGTATAATTAAAACAAGAACATATATGTCTGGAAGAAAGTATACAACATTCAACGGATTACACATTTCAGTAATTTCAACTGAGTCTTAATTAGGTCTAACAATTATTATGTAAGTCTGATAACACAAGAAATTTGGAAATGCGTTTACCTGTTGATGACGCCCATCGCGGAGTCCCGAGTATCTCCTCATCCTCCGAGTCCGAATCATCAGGATACTGTGGAACTGGTTGAGCCGGCGGGCACGGAAGGTGTAGCGAACGACAAATAATCTCCAACTGAGCCCGGTTCGCCTCCAATGCGGCTCTCTGAGCCTCCATCTCTGCTCTCTGTCTCCTCTTAATTCTCTCGAGCTTTCTCTCGTATTCCGCATCCCTTCGCGCATTCTCCTCCGCCATCATCTTATGTACTTACTCGTTGAATTGCGGTGTTTGTGTGATGTCGATAGGTGGGATGGCATCTGGTTGTCGGCGTCCCGGTATGCACACTGCTCAGATCCTAATCCAAATACACGGCCTCTCTTTCTACCGCCAGATGTAGTACTAATGATTGCTAGTTCATCAATTGCCTCTATTCCATCCTCTTGTTGTGTTTGCTCCTCAATCTCTGCACTGATACGAGTCTACAGAAACATAATAAAATACATTTGAGCCAGTCATTATTTGTAAAACATGGTAAGTTTCTTAAGAATATTTGAGAACAAACAGTTATAATACTTACAGCAACTTCTTCACAGCGCTTACTAACATATTTCCCATTCTTCATTTTATGTGTTGCTTGAAGGACTTTAAACAAGCCAGGGTCCTTCTTCTCAGGATCTCTCTCTCTTCTAATTGAATGAAACGTAAGATTAATATGTAATTTAATTTCATTAGTATCTTAAATGTAAAATGAAAGAACATTACCGAGATACATACCATTTGCTCTCGATGTGCAGACATCGAGATAGATCCCCCTGCATATGTCGCGCTGCAAGAGCCAGACTGTGAATCCTCGTCAGTCACTGTTGCTCGCATTGCCTTGAACCTAGCGGACTTCTGAATGAACTCCGGACTCGCCCAATATGCCTCCATTTCCGCATATGCAGCATTTGACATAAAGTTTGCCTTCGCTTGACGTTTAACAGGATCCTTCACACGTTGAATTTCTGACATCATGCTTCTGTAATGCTGTGCTCCCAAGATATTCCACACCCGATACATTTCATTATGGTGTATCGGATCTCTGTACAGGTTAATATGTTTAAACTATTAGCATGAAAAAAAACAATTCTTAAGTTTTCACATTATTACATCATTATCATAGTAATATTATTGTTATACTTAAAAAACACGCCACCATTGCTGCAGGTCTGATGGAGAGACGGAGGACCAATCAGAATAAGGTTTGAAATGTGTGGTGAAACATGGTGTCACTAACCGTGTCGCTGCAGCTGGAATGAATCTGCGAAGTTCAAATTGTTAGTTACTGACTTGTTGATGATTCCATGTAAAGTAATTACTCTTACTATTATTAATACGTGTGTCTGCTATTTATCACTTACGTGTTACCATGTGTGGATATCCTCATCCGCGGTCGGCCTGCTGTCTGTGACATCGATGATGGGATGTCATCAATATGTATATCATCATCTGAGGGATGAGTCGTCACTATGGGGTGCCTAACGTGGCGCGCACCAGATCCATGTCCAGATGGCGTGCCTCCACCGCCATCAGATTGGTGCTCATGTGAGTGGATGTGCGTCGCTGGCACTATTGTGTCCTGCATCTCTACACCGACATCCTCTTGTGCCCGGGATGAAGAACCCATCCTATGTCGTTCATTAAGTATTGGCTCCATTACCTCCTTAAACTGCGCAAATGGTCCTTTCCCAGGTTGGCGTTTATAGGTGTTATCACATTTACGAGGCATCTGCATTTATTATTAGCTAAGTAGGTAAATTAAACATAACATATATTAAGTATCAAATGTCCAAATTTTGATTGGAAGGCTAGCTGGAATTTGTCGAAGGACAGTGACTCCTCCTCTTCAGTGGTCGTCATTTATTAGTGAAAACGAGTATCAAACTAAGATCTTAGAAATGATTTTGTACTTCGGTGTTGGGCTGGGTTGTGACCCGCTCTGTTGCATGTCCTTTCCTTTTGTTCTTTTTTATTGTTGGGTTGGGTTGCTTTTTTTGGAAGGTTGGTGACATTTTTGAATGAAAATATCTTTTCGATTGTCGATTTCGCTATTCTCCTACTTTCACTTTTCTTTTTTGTTAAACACATTTCCAGTCCCTATATTATTTTCGTTTCTGATATTATACCCTAAGTTTAATAAATTATAGTGTTTTTGTTTAATTTCTTGGTTCTTTTTTTTTTTAATGTTTTATTTTCTAAACTAAAATATTGGTCACCATGGTTTATTTATTTTATTTAGTGAAATAAGACTTTTTTTTTCTTAACCTTTCCAAAGTCAATTATTAAACTCTTAATACCTAAAGTTTTTACATTTGCTCCCTTGGTCTCCAAATTATTTTTATTATTTTTCTTTATTATTATTTTATTTAATATTGTGACATTATATGATCGCCGTAACGTGCAGGTCTTCCATACCTCATTACTACTAAATAAAGAACACTGCCAAGGCTACATGCATGTATACTTGTTGTACAAAAATTAAGCATGCATACTAAAAGCAACTTGTTATATTTTGGGCAATCATTTTTATTTTTTTTCATCCAATGACAAGTTGTCATATCTTTTTGCAAACTCACTTTTGTACAAATAAGTTTAATTTCCTAAACAAAGGGCTCTGGTTGTTGTTGGTGATTCTCAAATTATGCTATTGTATAATTACTAGTAGTATTGTAAAGTATAATTAAGTACTGAAACCTAATAATGAATAAAAGGCTCACAACTATAGATTACTGATCTTTTATCTTTATATTTCAAAAATTTCCATTTTAACATTATTCCTACTTCAACTTGAGATCAATTCATTTTGGTTTACAAATTAAATTAACCATACATACTCTTATTCATGTTATAAAACCTCATAATATTCATGTTAACTGGAGACATACATATTAACTCGTATATATAGATAAAACCTTTTCACCAAATGGAAAGTTGATGGAAAAAAAATGAAAAGGAATAATTGATACTTTTAATTAACTGACTTCGCATCCCATGCCGTTGGTAGAACTTAAAACATCACCTCTCTTTGGTTTATCTCAAAAATAGCCAATTTATGAAAAATATGTTATTTCAATTCCTTATATTAACTTTTGCAAATCTGATGTTTCCCATAAAATTTATATTGTATGTTGTAATACTCTGCAATTAAACACCTGTAGTGCGCTCATGATGGTCACTGACCATCACAACATCTTTTCTCCTCAAGCCTAAAATCATAAATAACTCCTAAATTTAATTAACTTAGACACATAATCTCTTAAAACTTTGATATGGGCCAACTGGCTTCTCTAAATTTGGTAAATGAGACACTTAAACTCCTTGAATAAAGGAAGTGAGGCACATGTGAGTTCATGATTTATTTTAATTACATAATTGATACAATTGATTAATCAAGCAAAGAAGTGATATCAAATTCTACCATTTATTACTGCTACTACTACTTATATTATTTTTATTGCTAGTACTATTTTATTTTATATATTGGGTAATTATTATTATTATTATTATTATTATTATTATAGGCATTATTATTATTTAGGCATTATTACTCTTATTATTATTTTTTTATGTTATTATTGGTATTATTACTCAAGACTAATTAAATGAATCAATCAAACCAAAGCTTAAGTCAACCAATTACGATAGAAAAAATATTGAAACAATCAATTCATACAACAATAGATATGAAAAATGAAACTAACTATATTAAGCATAATTAAATACCATAAATCAATTTCATAACACATTTTCCATAAATAAAATTACCTAAAAATTAAAAAAATTAACAAAAATCAATTTACAATAACCAAACTCAAATACCCAGACCAATGTAACAAAAACAATCACCATACATAAATTTTAATGACAAAATACATAAAAAAAACACATTTTTTTCGATCCAAATCGCTAAATTATTCAAATATATGCTTAAAAAAAAGATAAAATTACCTATTACAGCTATTTGGACGTCAGATTGGCAATGCCTAGCTGTGGAACCAAAGATAGGAGTTTAAACTGCAAAATCCCTCAAGAAATTCAAGATTTATACTATTTACATCAAATCGACAAATAACAGTAAAAATAATCACAAACAAGAGTAATTACTAGTAGATCTACCAAATGGGGAGAAGGACGGTGTAAATCGGCCAGCGAAAGACGCAAATCGGCGGTAATTGAACGACGTCCGGCGGCAGCGCTCGAGAGTCAAAAACGCCAGCAAGTTTCGCGACTGAAGCAAAAGAGGAAGAAGATGGGTTTTAAAAACAGATTACCAACGACTAGCCGTTGATAACTGTTTAATTGAAACGCAACGTTTTAATTTGATATTTACCAACGGCCTAGCTGTTGGTAAATGAGCCCACTTAAACAGACCCAATTGCAGGCCACCTCTTATCAACGCATCACAGTAGGAAACTACCAACGGTCATAACTGTTGGTAAAAACACAAAAAAAAAAATATTTCCACCAACGTGTGCACATTGGAAATTTTTACCAATAGTCCTACACGTTGGAAATTATCAATGGCTAAGCCGTTGGTAATAAAACAGGTGGAAAATCATGATTTTTTAGTAGTATCAGCCTTTAATTAAGTATATCATTTTGTTTTGTCCCTAATATATTGATTGGTTATCATGCGGACATTATTTTTGTTTGTTTCTTCTCCTTATAAGTACGATTGATTGGTTATCAACGAATTGATCTTTTTTTGTGGTGAAAAAAGGTAAAACAAATTTTATTGGTAATCAAAACAAGTTTTTGTAATTGCTCTTCCAACAAAAAATGCTCTTCTTATCGCACAAAGGAGTGGAATCCAAGCTAAACCTGAGCCTTCTTTCTCTGTTCATAATGCGGCTTCTCTGGGTTTTGTCTGTAATTCGTTTCAGACTCGGCTCTGCATTTTTAGCCACACAAAATTTTTGGTCTTGCTTCCCTACTTCTTTTAATTTTTTTAGTTTAAATATTTTTTCAATAAAAAGAAATTTTTTCTAATATTTATAATAATCTAATCTAATCTAATATATATATATATATATATATATATAAAGCAGGACATATCTAAAGGAGTTGTTGGTAATTTCCTTAATTTGGATTCATAATGAAAGACACGTAGTGCTATTTTTTTTTTCACCAATGATGTTCCAAAAATTGTATTAATTAGAAAACCGAAAATATCCTTGAGAGTTTTAATGGTAAAGTTAACACCATTCCGTTACTTTAATGCAACGGTTCGTTTTACTATTACCATTTTCGACCTGTCCGAAATTTTTTTATGGCCAATTCTTGCGTGCGCCTGGCGCACGCATAAGCCATGCCCCTAAAGTAATTTATTTTGTACAATATAATCCATAAGATTTAATTTTTATTTTATTTCCTTGAACCACCACGCCCCGCGTCCGGAGCCTCAGATCGGACCTCTTGCACGCCGATGTAGAAACGCCCGGCATATGCACCAACTGGCCCTTCATCCTTGCCTACCGACCCTCCATCCGAGAGTCGTCGGCGTCCGTACCATCCGAATCGGGGCCCTCCTTCAACGGTGAGAGCTCCGCTGGCCGTAGGATCCCCAATCGAAACATGAACAGCTTCGGACGCGGGGCATGGTGGTTCCTCTGCCGTCGATTTCCATAGGGCTACTGGGAGAGATGAAGTGGAAGCAGGGACAGAGTGGAGCGAGTTAGGGAGGAGGGAGAAGGGAGAGTGAGGCGATGAAGGGAGAAGGGAAGGCATGGCAATCGTTGCCAAGAGCGAGAGGAGAGAGAGAGAAGAGAAAAAAAATTTTTCCTTTTCTGGTTCTAGGCCCCCTTTCACGATGGTTCTCGCGTTTTCTTTTTTAATCCTTTTTTTTTTTACATCCCCACACACACACACGCATATATATATATATATATCCTTTCACGATGGTTCTTGCGTTTTCTTTTTTACATCCCCACACACACACACGCATATATATATATTATTTTCAACTAACCTTACAAAATAAAAATGCCCCTAAACTAATTAATTTAATTTAATTAATTAATTTTTTTGATTTCTTTAATTAATTTTTTTAAATTTTTTTAAGGGTCAGACGAAATTGGGTGTCAACACATGTAAAAGAAAGAAAAACAAACATTGTCTTCTAAAAGAACAAAGATGACTTCTAAAAGAACAAACATATCATTCTGAAAGAACAAACACTAGAAGATAAAAGAACAAGAAGTTTACAAAAATAAAGTCATGTATAAGAACAAACAGTGCATTCTATAAGAACAAACACTTAAGTAACAAAAAATAAACATGTAAAAGAAAGAACAAACATTTCCTTCTAAAAGAACAAAGATGCCCTTCTAAAAGAACAAACGTATCCTTCTGAAAGAACAAACATCAGAAGATAAAAACCAAGAAGTTTACAGAAATAGGGTCATGTATAAGAACAAACAGTGTCTTCTATAAGAACAACCACTTAAATGACAAAAAATAAACATGTAAAAGAAAGAAAGACAAACATTGTTTTCTAAAAGAACAAAGATGCCCTTATAAAAGAACAAACATATCCTTCTGAAAGAACAAACACTAGAAGGTAAAAGAACAATAATTTACAAAAACAAGGTCATGTATAAGAACAAATAATGCATTCTATAAGAACAAACACTTAAGTAACAAAAAATAAATATGTAAAAGAAAGAACAAACATTTTCTTCTAAAAGAACAAGGATGTCATTCTAAAAGAACAAACATATCCTTACGAAAGAACAAACACCAGAAGACAAAAACCAAGAAGTTTATAGAAATAAGGTCATATATAAGAACAAACAGTGCATTCTATAAGAACAAATACTTAAGTAACAAAAAATAAACATGTAAAAGAAAGAACAAATATCGCCTTATAAAACAACAAAGATGCCCTTCAAAAAGAACGAATATATCATTTTAGAAAGCATATAAAAGAAAAAACAAACAATGTATTCTAACAGAACAAACATGCTCTTCTAAAAGAACAAACATACCCTTCTGAAAGAACAAACATACTCTTCTGAAAGAAGAAATACCAGAAGATAAAAGAACAAAAAGCTTATAGAAACAGGGTCATATATAAGAACAAACACTTAAGTAACAAAAAATAAACATGTAAAAGAAAGAACAAATAATGCCTTCTAAAAGAACAAACATTCCATTCTGAAAAAATAAATACCAGAAGATAAAAGAACAAGAAGTTTATAGAAACAGGGTCATGTATAAGAATAAATAGTGTCTTCTATAAGAACAAACACTTAAGTAACAAAAAATAAACATGTAGAAGAAAGAACAAATAATGCATTCTAAAATAACAAATATGTCATTGTAAAATAACAAACATACAATTTTGAAAGAACAAACATGCCCTTCTAAAAGAACAAACATACCCTTCTGAAAGAACAAACATCAGAAGACAAAAGAACAAGAAATTTACAGAAACAGAATCATGTATAAGAACAAACAGTACCTTCTATAAGAACAAACAGTGCCTTCTATAAGAACAAACACTTAAGTAACAAAAAATAAACATGTAAAAGAAAGAACAAACAATGTATTCTAAAAGAACAAACATGCCCTTCTAAAAGAACAAACATGCCCTTCTAAAAGAACAAACATACCCTCCTTAAAGAACAAACACTAGAATATAAAAAAACAAGAAGTTTATAGAAACAGGGTCATGTATAAGAACAAATAGTGCATTTTATAAAAACAAAAACTTAAGTAACAAAAAATAAACACAAAAAATAAAGAACAAACAATGCCATGGTGTTATATATACATATATACAGAAGCAAAGTAGCAGTAGCGTATAGTAGTCTAATGCCATGGCGATTTCCAGCAGTCGTAGATAATCTTCATCATTGATTTGGTACTTATGCATCATGTTTTTGGGCTTGATCAGAGGATCTTTTTCTAAAGAGATTTATCTTGATTGGAATACTATGATAGACAACAATGCCAATCCGTTTCACTCCGGCCAACCGGTAAGCTAGTTAGCTCCCTTTTCTTCCTTCTCATGTTAATTTTATCCCAACAAGTCAGCTCCTTGTTTTAGTTGGGGTTTCTCGATATTGCTCTAACCAATATTTTTTAACAATTCTAGGATCCAACAAATTAATTAATTCCCCTAGTTTGACCAAATTGAAAACCTAGATTAGTTTCGTTGATCGGGTGTGTGTGTAGGGATTTCGGTAATCGATATTGATGACTGACGTAATAATGAAGAAACAATTTCATAAAAATCATAGCGCGTCTGTCGAATGATAATTTTTAATAAGTAGGGGTTAAAGTGACAGTAGTTATATAATAGAAGGAAGGCTTATGCCATAAGCTAGGTTTACGCAATCAGTACTCTTTTTTTATTTCCTCATTTATGCAATTTTTCAAAGTAGTCTAAATGAAACCTTTTACTGCCCATTAATTTCGGTTTCTGATTGACAATTACATCCAATTATAATCCAATCCTATCAGCGGCTTCCATTAACGTACTTATGATGTAGATGGTAGTATAATACGGCCCACAATTATGGAAAAATTAACAACAATCTCCTTCCAATTAGAAACTATCACAATGAGATCACACAAATTATGCCCACAGTTAATGCCATTTATTGTGATCATTCCTTGAATTGCCGCCTGCAAATTAAAAGAGTGTAGTAAACAGAAATCAATTTCTTCTCCAAAACTACGGAGTAACTGAAATCAATGGTAAAAACATTTTCCATATCCAATTACAGAGGCAAAGTATAAAAGGGGTTCTTTTGGACTGGTCATAATCATAATCCGGGTTGATTGAATTAAAGACGTTACATTCGGCTACCATGGATATAATTTCGATCTTCTACGTCTGCCTACTAAAGCAGATCCTTAAGCAATTGAAGCTTCCTGATGTTGTTTACATCACAGATCAGCTGGGTTGATTGAATTAAGATCATTATTGTCTCTTGCCTGGTAGCAACAACCTATAAAAGTTTGTCTAAAGTCCAGGATAAATCTAAATGTTTTTTTACATTAAGACGTAAGTTTTATTGTATTCTATCACTCGTCTGATTAGTTTGTACTCTTTTACAATACATCAATGGCACAACTTTGTTTCTTTTTGCATGTTTATTTTTTCAGAGAAACATATATCATTAGAGGAGAAGCTGGTAACTGATTAACTTCTGTTCATCTACGTCTCATACAAATACCTGCACTGCTAGAACCTAAAATTGATTGTTGTCTTTGGTGTGATTGGCACAGAATACAATCATCAAAAGGGAATTTCACTCAGACGACTTCAAGGCACTTAATCAGGGCTATTCACATCTAATGGGTTAGTTATTTTATTTTTTTCAATTTATTATTATATACCAATTATGTCATAAGATTAGCATATAAACAGGTATCAGACTCTAGCCTCTATCAATATACCAAATCAAAAACTAATTACCTTACAACAGTACATTATACTAGTGTAGCGAAAAGTGTAGGGTTATAGGATTATCTGTATCCAGCCTAATGTTTGCAGAGGTATTACTAATTTGTAGCTTGAAGCTTTGAATATGGTTCCTAAAAAAATATAAGTAATGTGAGACTAATTGTTATGGTTAATCAACTTAAGGTAATCAATTATACTAAATTAAGAATACTTATCTAAAATTTTTCCAGATGCTTCTCATCAAATCATAACACATCCAATAATTTTTGGCAATTAGACAAGACATTCTGCACCAAATGAAACATTGTTTAATGCTGATCATCAATGTCCAAATAAGTGAGTAAAATTATATTATAGGTCAAAGTAACAACTCAGTAGTTACGATATAATGGTGAAGATTAACCTTAAATGAGTAATGGAATTTAAGGCATTTCTATGTAAAACAAACCTGTTTACTAATGCATGCCGACAAGAAATTCATGTACACCATTCAAATCTTGTATTTGTGCTCAAGTAAATCAATTGTGAAAATCAAAGATAAAAAAAACCCAGTCTAGATGTGAATACATCTGGTATCAGGAATAAGCAACGAGGTATCAAAATATCATAGAGGAAAGACCAAGGTCAGGTATGAAGAGATCTAGTCTCAGTAAAAACTAACGGGAATCAAAATTTGTTAACCAAAATGTTGAACCCAGATATGAAGAGATCTACTCTCAGTAAATACCAAAAAATCACATTCAGTAGAGACCATTTTAGAACATAACAGCTAAGTTATATGCAAGAACAGAAAGGAAGCAGTCTGGATTAGAGTTTTGTGTAGATCCGATGAGAAGAAATAAGTGGAAAAAAAAATAAGATAAAAATGAACGTCATAAAAATATGAACAAAAAAATGAAAAAAAAAATGAATATGTGTGTAAAATTAATAAGATTACCTAAGGTGTGGTAGCCAATATTAAGACTTGTGCTAGTGTTTTCATTCCTTGCTGTCATGGTGTGCATAAAATGTGAATATGTGTGTAATGGTTGGACAAATATGCATGCACTTAGATAGTGCCCAAGAGGGCCACTTGGGTATGCACACTAAGGGTATTGTTCTAATGGCCTAAGTAACATACCAACCCTGGGAGTTTTAAATGAACAATTTTGACACCATAACTGGACTACCCTAAAGTGGGTAACATATGAGATAGCCTTGGAGGGTTTACCCCCTATAAATGAAGTGTTAGCATAGTTTGAAAATTTTGTATGGGCAAAATGGTCCAAAAATGGCCAAATTGTCGATTATGCACCTAAAGTTTAATATCTCCTTGTGTAAAATGAATCTTGGCATGAAATTTTGACCACATCTAGAGCACATCTAGATGTGGTCTAGATGTGGTCAAAATTTCATGTTGAACTGAGATTTGAAATATCTGAATTTGGGGCCCTGTAGCCAAAGATATGACGTTACAAAATTGGCTAAGTTACTATTCATTTTGGTCAAAATTTTGTAACCAACTTAAAAAATCCATAACTTGGTCAATAGGTGGGCTATTGATGTAAAACCAAATTCTTTAGTTTGATTAAAGACTCTACTAGATTATGAAGCAAAGAAAATAGGGGGTTACATAGCTAGATTAATACAGTTTTTTGGAAGAAGCTTCAAGTGTAGTGGCTGGTCACTTACACTTAATAAGATTGCATAATGTGTGATATCCAAGATTAAGACTTGTACTAGTGTTTTCTTTCCTTGCTACCATGGTATGCATAAAATGTAAATATGTGTGTAATGGTTGGACAAAAATGCATGCATTTACATAGTGCCCAAAAGGCCCACTTGGGTATGCACACCAAGGGTATTGTTCTGATCGCCTACAGAACATACCAACCCTGGGAGTTTTAAATATACAACTTTGGCACCATAACTGGACTACCCCAGAGTGGGTAACAGATTTTGGTATCAAAGCATGGTTTATACATGTACATAAAGTTGCATTTGAATGCTAGCTACATACATGAACTCAGTTTGGTCAGCTGTTAGTGTCAAGTACCGTTAAAATATCTATGATCTTTATATATGCTTTATGATGAATCATGAACAGGAAGTAAACATGGTTGCCACAAGGAAAGAGGAACCACCCCTAAGGCCTCATACTGAACCTAAGCAATAAAGAAATGAAGGGAAATGGGGTAATCAAGGCCAACATGGGGCACAAAACCCTAAAGTGCCACAGGTTTGGTTAGAACTTCAGAGGAACTTAGCTCTAATCAATGAAACTTAGTAAGGCTGATTCAAGTAGAACATTAAGGAATCCCAGTACCACATGCAGAAGTAGTACAGGATCCATAGCAACAACCAGAAAAGAAAGCTAGGAACACATCTGATCATGTTCCTTCTAGAAGAGCAGGAAACAGAAATGATGAAGCTGATGAAGTGGAAGATAAGGATAGAAAAAATCCAAGGGAAGGAAGAGTGAGATCTGAGATTGGTCTGGTATTTAGGAATAAGATTAAGGAAGATCTTAAGAGAAGAGATAGGAGAAGACATAGAAACCATGGAGAGCATCACCATGCTGAGGGTTCTCATAAATCCAGAAGACATAGAGTTGAGGATCTAGAA
This sequence comes from Aquilaria sinensis, assembly GCA_005392925.1. Taxonomy (NCBI): domain Eukaryota; kingdom Viridiplantae; phylum Streptophyta; class Magnoliopsida; order Malvales; family Thymelaeaceae; genus Aquilaria; species Aquilaria sinensis. The sequence goes on from SMDT01003057.1 coordinate 15,243, forward strand.
GGCCTAGATGAGGTCAGACTGTTAAAGAGGTTCCAAAGACTCAGGCCTCCACAGTTTGATGGAAGAGCTGGGCTGAGAGAGCTGAGGAGTTGTTAATCTTCATTGAGAATATGTTTGGGAGGATGCCACTCAGCTCCACCAAGAAGGTATCACTGGCTACTTACAACTTGGTAGGCAGTGCAAAGATGTGATAGAGAAACACCAGAGATAGGTATACCAACATCTGTTGAAGATTTTATCTTTATCATGAGCTTAGTCCATATACTGTCCTGTACATGTAGACTAGTCCTTGTATACACTTCATTGATATGAAGTGTATGCAGTTGTCTGCAACTATATTCTGATTGCCAAGAGTTTACAACACCTTTCATCATTTCTCAAGATTGTTACGGTTTTCAGATGAAAAGGCGAACATTGCGTTCCGTGGATCTTCGGTTTAGTTGTTATTCGTTTTGCCTCTTTCTTTTGGTGGTTAATTATAAACACAACTTTTAGTTTTAAGTTCCTCTTGAATGAGTCATCTTCCAGTCATTTTGGAAACTCTATACCACAAATGTATCATTTTCTATCATTTTGTTTTGTTGCTAACATCCTATATATTGATGGACATGATCTTTGTTTGTTTCTTCTCCTTATACGATTCATTGGTTATCAACGAATTGATCCTTTTTTATGGTGAAGAAAGTGTAAAACAATTTTTATTGGTAATCAAAACAAGTTTTTGTAATTGCTCGTCCAACAAAAAAGCTCTTCTTATCACACAGAGGAGTGGAATCCATGAGAAAAATCTGAGCTTCCTTTCTTTGTTCATAATGCAGCTTCTCTGGGTTTTGTCTATAATTCGTTTCAGACTCTGCTCTGCACTTTTAGTCGTGCAAAATTTTTGGTCTTGCTTCGATGCCTCTTTTTTTTTTTTTAGTTTAAATATTTTTTTTCAATAAAAAGAAACTTTTTCAATATTCATAGTAACACTAGTTTTTAGTAATTATGCTATAAAATTACCAAAAAAATAAAATGAATTTAACAAACCCTTGATGAAGAAATGAGAGATAGCTAATAAAACATATTTTTGAAAAAGAGAATGGGCACATAATCTTCATTCTCTTCCCCTTTCTCTTCCCTTCGTGCGATCCTTTTCTTTATACTCCTACACTTATTCTTGACCGCAATTTTGATTGATTGTCTTTGATTGAGTAGTCATTTTAATACAAAATCTTTCCTCTGGTTATAGGATAATCAAAGTCAGCTAACTGATCCCATTGTAATGAAAAATGACTCTACTGATTGAGTTGCTATTCCAAAAAAAGAAATGGTGAAGATGATGGTAAAAATAATATATTCAAAAGCTCAAAAGCTAGAGTGTTAGGTAGAGAAAGTTTGAAATTAAAACTTGTATGTTCTCCATTTTTTTCCATTTGCCACACAAATAAATTTAATTGGCAGTGGCATTATTTCACCAAACCTATAACCTTAGTGACCAAAAAATTATTAATGATAAAATTGCCCTTGCAACTTAACATTAGTTGTAAAATTGTCTATTTTCCCGAAAAAGAAGCTGGCTTAAAGTAACTTTAAACAAACCGATCTAGGCAGAAGTCGAGGAAATTGACGAATACTTTTGTATGTCGCAAAAGAGAGGGAATTAGAATTCAAGGGACCGGCCAAATGTACGTATCAACTTTTCTCTTTTGACGACCATGAAGCAAGTTTAAGTCCTCGGTGAGGGGCATTCGGCCAGCCCCCTTAATTATCAATATCCCAATTCGTTACTTCTTCCTCAATCATAAATAATGTTGCTTAATGTATATTGGTTTGGTTGATAAGTTCGAAAAATGGAATATATCTACTAATTAAACCTATATATTTTAAGAAAAATTATTAAAAACCCCCTAAGGTTTCGTCAGACCCACAGTTTTGTCCTCCTATTTTCAAATGCCCACACTTATCCCCCTAGAAAATTAACTCCTTTAATGACCGTTATCACAAAAATGGAAAAACACCTAACTTAGCTCATCTAACCTTCCTCCATCGATGAGACTGTGCACAGTTATTATCCGCTGGTGGTCCCGATCAGAGGTTATCATCCGCCAGTGATCCATCGATGAAACTGTGTATGATTAGAGGTCGTGTTAGGTTGGGTACGACGATTAGCGCTGAAAGGCTATATGACTAAATGGCTGCCCGTTTCGTTCGCTAGTTATCGTCCAAATGGGTGCGACGATCGGACTAGTGGCACGGTTATCGTCCGCCAGTTATCCCGCACGGTAGTTGTCAATGGATCAAGAGCTATGGTAAGGGCTGCATTGACGGGGATGTCGACTAAGGATAATGTTTGGAATGGCTGCCGCAATTTGGGCCAACAGTGAGTAACATCCATTGTAAATAAAATGACAATATGAGGCACTTTGAGTTGGTTATTGAATGGGTTCTCTTAACCTACAAAAACCAAACCCAAACCAATAAAAATGAGATTCCATTAATCCACATTAATTGTAAACGAATTGGTCGTTAGATTTATTACTTCATTAAGTTGACCTAGCCGTGAAGAATTCGATTCAGGACTTTCGACGATAGAATTCGATTCTTGATCGGAGCTACCATCAATAAGAGGCACCGTGAAAAAGTTTTCCACCATCTGAGCCCTTCTTTGCTGGAAATCTTGAGGCCCCTTAGAGGCGGCAACGGACAAACTTATGTCGAGCAGTCGGAAGATTTCGTCTTTATCAACCTGGAGCAGGTCGTTGTTCATCATGTCGTCACTGAAACTATTTGGGTTCGCCATGGAAATCGAGAGGAACAAAATCAGTAGAAAAACAGTCAATTAAGCTTTATGAGTTCAATTAAATTTGACAATACAGCCGCTGATCAAATTGCTTAATTACTTCTTTCTTGTCGTCTTGCTCTATCTAGAAACAACGTTCGCGAATAACTATTTAGAAAATATTATAAATGGAAAGCTTTTAACGTTTATGACTTTATAATGCTTACCACTTCATCGATTACTGAAATCCCTATACACACACACACACACCCGATTGATGAAACTGATCTAGGTTTTCAATTTGGCCAAACTAGGGGAATTAATTGATTTGTTGGATCCTAGAATTGTTGAAAAATATTGGTTAGAGCAATATCGAGAAACTCTAGCTAAAACAAGGAGCTGGCTTGTTAGGATAAAATTAACATGAGAAGGAAGAAAATTGAGCTAGCTAGCTTACTGGTTGGCCGGAGTGAAACGGACTGGCGTTGTTGTCTATCATAATATTCTAATCAAGATAAATCTCTTTACAAAAAGATCCTCCGACCAAGCCCAAAAACACGATGCATAAGTACCAAATCAATGATAAAGATGATCTATGACTACTAGAAATAGGGGCATTGTTTGTTCTTTATTTTTCATGTTTATTTTTTGTTACTTAAGTTTTTGTTTTTATAAAATACACTATTTGTTCTTATACATGGCCTTATTTCTGTAAACTTCTTGTTCATTTGTATTCTTGTGTTTGTTCTTTCAGAATGGTATATTTGCTCTTTTAGAAGGGCATGTTTGTTCTTTTAGAATGCATTGTTTGTTCATTCTTTTACATGTTTATTTTTTGTTACTTAAGTGTTTGTTTTTATAGAAGGCACTGTTTGTTCTTTCAGAAGGGTATGTTTGTTCTTTTAGAAGACATTGTTTATTTTTTCTTTTGCATGTTTATTTTTTGTTACTTAAATGCTTATTTTTATATAAGGCACCGTTTGCTTTTATACATGACCTGTTTCTGTAAACTTGTCTTCTGGTATTTGTTCTTTCAGAATGGTATGTTTGTTCTTTTAGAAGGACATATTTGTTTTTTTAGAAGGCGTTATTTGTTTTTTCTTCTACATGTTTATTTTTTGTTACTTAAGTGTTTGTTCTTATAGAATGCACTGTTTGTTCTTATACATGATCCTATTTCTGTAAGCTTTTTGTTCTTTTATCTTTTGGTATTTATTCTTTCAGAAGGGTATGTTTGTTGTTTTAGAATGGCATGTTTGTTCTTTTAGAAGACATTGTTTGTTCTTTCTTTTACATGTTTATTTTTTGTTACTTATGTATTTGTTCTTATACATGACCCTGTTTCTGTAAACTTCTTGTTCTTTTATCTTCTGGTATTTGTTTTTTCAAAAGAGTATGTTTATTTTTTCAGAAGGGTATATTTGTTCTTTTAAAATGACATGTTTATTCTTTTAGAAGGTATTATTTATTCTTTCTTTTATATGTTTATTTTTTGTTACTTAAGTGTTTTTTTTTATAAAAAGCACTGTTTATTCTTATACATGACCCTGTTTCAGTAAATTTCTTATTCTTTTGTATTCTTATAATGATATAAGTCATTCTGAAATCAAAAGTTCCCTTTTGATAAACATCTCATTTATTCATTTTATGAATATTTTGATTTCTTAATTTCTTTTCTACATCTTTGATTAATATGGCTTGTGAATTCTTTATCTTTTTTATTTTTCATATTTTCTTATTCTGCTTGTCTCTTTGATGTAGATTTAGTCAAATTTCTAAATATTTTATCCATTAGTAATCTGTCAATTAGTGTTAATATCTTTACAAGTAATCTGTCAACGTTTTACGCAATCTTATTGTCATTTCACTTCAACTACGAGTCTTATGGTTTCTATGCGATTTAGGTGATATTCTGTAAAAATTTTAACAATAATCTTTAATTACTAGCAGGGGAAAACTTTTTGAAAATTTAGCTATTTCTTACATAAAAAAAAATAAGACAAACATTAAATCTTAAGGACTAAATTGTACAAAATAAATTACTTTTGGGGCATGACTTACGCATGCGCCGAGCGCATGTCAACCACAATCATATTAATCTTATAAAAGCCATATAAAATTATTATTCGGGCAATTGTGTTACTTTATCACAAGAAAGAATTATATACGTGTTAAATTGAAAATAAAAAAAAATAATACAAAAGAATGAAGGGACAAATCAATTAATACAACAACAAGAAGAGAATGGCAATTCCTAATTTCTGCTAACTGATGGCACTGCAAACCCTCCTTATGATACCGGCTGAGCCGGTTAAGGGCTCGATGTCTCCCATTCTGATCATGGCGGCGGCGAAGTCGGACTGGAAAATGGTCTGGCCTTGGTTGGTACTGTACTCTCTGACCAAACTATCGGTCGAACCGCCGCTGAACAAGGCTTGGTCCGATGCAAGTAGGCCTTTCCTCTGCATCAGGTTCCTGAAATAGTTATTGTCGAACGAGTTGGGGGTCACCAGATCCATGGCAGCCAAGTTACCGCTGCCTTGGCTGGGATCCGCCGGGCAACGACGGCGGCGCGTGCTAGCGAATCCGGCGTCGATATCGGTGGCGTTGCTGTAGATTCTTTCGCGGAAGGTGAAGCACTGAGCCTGGCCGATGGTGTGGGAGCCGGACAGAGCCACCATGTCTCGCTCGCTCAGGCCTTTGTTCCGGAACATTAGGATGAGTGTGTCCAGGTTGTCGGTAAACCTCGGAAGGTCTGTCAGCACTTGGGCTGGGTTTGTTGTCGTCGAATCTCTTCGGCCCAGCTTCACTGTCCAACTTGGCCCACCCACCTACACATTGTCCCCAAGGAAAAAGGCCCTATATTAGAACGACTACCATTTGACAAAAGAGAATGGTAAATATATTAACACTCTTATAAAATTTTTATCTTCCTAAATGATGGGGTAAAAAATGATTGGATGCAAAATCCTATGCATGACATACTCAAATTAAAAATGTCCATTAACTAATTGACAGATTTTATAGTAAGGGAAAAAAATTTATAAAACGAAGATGTAGAACTACACTGTAATAAAAAATTTCATTGTCCCATATATATATATATAAGATATTAACTCATTTGCAAACTTACATATTCGGAGGCATCTCTTGCAGCAATTGCAAGGATGTCAGCACAAGACACGACTCCAGGACAGATTCTCTCGGCCTCAGCTTTAGCCTTTTCAATGACTCCATAACCTCTGGCAGAATTGAGATTTGCCCCAACATTTTGCTCCGTGGCGATGCCGGAGCCATCTTCCAGCAAGATAGATGCGTCACAACCCTGAAACATTCAAGCTCATACTTTACTATTATTATTATTATTATTATTTAAACATGCGTACTACCCTAACATTTCTTTTTCAAGACAAATTAAAGGCATTTCTTTTTCGAGACAAAAGGAATATATATCAGTTAGTTACTTGAACGAAGCAGTCATGGAAATGGAGGCGAATGAGAGAGCTAGCCATCCTACGCTCAGCAGCAATGGCTCTTCTAATGGAGGTCCGGACGGTGGTCAGAGCATTGGGACAAGTGTTGTCGTAGAAGTTGGACGAGAGCTGAGCTTGTGCATGGAAGGTTGTGCTCAGGAGTACACCCAGCACCAACGCTATTACAAATCTCAACCCCATTGATGCGACTGTAAAATCTCTAGCTTAATTTGATCACTTTTTCAGGTGACTGGAAATGAATAATAAACTTGGTGGTGTAGAAAATGCAGGAGGAGGAAAGATGGAGCTGGTGGGATTCATGAAAATTTGGGTTGACAAATGTTCCTTTTATAGGCCTTGGTTTCGGTCACTGTTTGCTGCCGCGCCGGCACCGCGTTGGCACGTTCAAATTTTGAGGATATCAATATGCTTATTAGTTCATAGCTACTTGTTCTTGTTCAATCACCGCTTATGGCCCCTAATCTATTTTAGTATTTACAAATGTGTTTATGATTTTTTTTCTTTGACAAATTAGTGAATTACCCAATACCCACTCAAAATCAACGAATCCTCACCCTTTTTTTACACGCTGTTGTTAAAAAAGATTTACGGTATTATTGTACCCTTACCTCGGGTTCTTTATAATTAATTGAGATGATCCTTTTAAGTCCTTATATACCATTTGCTTTTTCTTCAAAATTATAAATATGAATTGTGGCTGATAATCATAATAAATAATATAATTACAACAATAAACATTTATTAACTTTACATCAGGGATATTGTATATTTGAAAGATAATATACCAACACGCATATATTTTAGATGCAAATTAAAAAATGGACATATATGCCATGGAACAAATTGAGTAATATAATGAGTGTGTCGTTTATTATGCGAAGTAAAATAACATGAGTAGCTCTTACAAGTTAATCTTACAAGTAATCAATAATTATCCTCAAATTAATCTTAAAAGTTACAGCTTTTGGCCAATGTATTAACTACATATACTGGTTGTACGCTAAGCAGTGTGGACCTACCTAAGCAGGTAGGATCGGCGCGGGAGGGAGCCATGTTCAAAGTAAAAAGGTTAGACCAACAATGAAAGGTCAAATTATATGCTCTATTATTTCAATCTTCTTTGGAAGACTTCAACATGAACTAATGCTACCAACTCATCCCCAACTTGTTTTTGCCATCTAGCTGAGTTGCTAAAAGGGGAATTGTACGGGCTACGGTTCGGGTACAACTCATAAATTATAATATAGTTCTATGTACACGAAAATTAACTGTGTGTAGTTTATAATATTTTTTATTTTTAATCTTAAAACTAAAATTTTAAAAGTATTTTTCTTGGGTTCTATGTGGTGAAAATTTAAATGATGATCAAAGAAAGAGAAAATTTCTTTTGAGAATTTGTGCGGTAAGAGTTCTAATAAAGATTAAAAAATAAAATATTTCTTTTTGAATTTTGTGTGATAACATTTTAAATAAGGTTAGTAAGGAAAAATTATATGCTAAAAATTTTCTAAAAAGAAATTGCATCTTTTTTTTCAGGACGGTTAAAAAAAATACATTTCAACTTTTTTGATACGGGTGGAGAATTTGGTAAAATGATGAAATATTTAATATATACTCCTTTTCACATTTCAAGAAAAATGCAAGTGACCTCCTACCCTTTACGAACTCTTATAAATACTTTTTATTTAATACTTGTAATAATACTTTGAGTGAAAAAAAATATTACCAACTCTACAATCTACGCAAAACGTGTGGTAGCACGCAGATTAGTACATTGCCTGTAATTTCACCAACCTGGGAATATTAAAATACCTATTTTCACTACAAAAACTTATTATAAAAAAAATATACGCATCATGAGAATCGACTTAATTAATTAGAGAATATACTAAAGTACCATTAATTAGATATTTACTTGAAAAACAAGAATTGAAAATTATTACAAGTGAATAGAATCCGAACGTACATGGTTACATGCATGGTAGAAGTAGCTTTGACCACGCAAACGTAACATCAGTATGATATGGTTGTGAAAGTGAAAATATATGTCAATAGCCTACGATAAGTTGGAATGACCCTTAATTTGTATAAGGTTTTAACAGGATAATGACCTAATTAATCACCCTTAATTTTTGTTTTAACGGGCTACCCTGTGTTATGATTAAATTTTTTCATTAAGGCTGCTGCTAAAAATTGCTTTGAGCTTCAGGAAAAAGCTGTGGGCTATGCAATATATCCCAATTAATGTAACCAGTGACTTTGTATGTTTTAGTTTTGACCAAACGACAATCATTCAACTCATCAACAGCTTGCCAGTTGACAATTACCAATTGACATTGTCAAAGACACATGTGCCTTATCTACAAAACTTCAGCCGTAAGACAAACCCGATCTTGGTCATTTACTGTGATGATAAGATCTTCGTACTGGCCAGGCTTCTCCTCTTCTATATGGCCATTGAAATGGTGGCCGAACCCTAATTCGAGGTTTAATTCTCTATTTGGAGATGAGGAAATAATTTTGCTTCACCACTGCAACCAATTACAAAGATGTCAAGAGATCCAAGAAGGCGATGCGGCAGTGTTAATTAGGAAAGAGGTGTTTCTATACAATGAGGGACTAAATCACTCAATTTTCTAAAATTGGGAGACTAAGTCACGTTAAGCCAAAGTTAAATAACTAATTTACTTGAGCCAATAAAATTGAGGGATCAAATGTACATTTTGGCCTTGGGATAAAAATAGAATTACCAATATATTTATATGTGCAATAGAATAGTAATGAGAAAAAGTTTTAAAGAAAGCATGTGAAGAAGTTTAATTTGTTGCGTTTTACGGAGAAGAAGGAACAAGCTGGTGCTGTTCACCAGGGTGGTGTAAACGGTTGATTTTCATATTCTAAATGAGATTCATGCACTTTCGTTTTTGTGGATTGTTAATTGGTGCTCTAAATTAAATTCTTATTGGATTGAATGGAATGGAATTTCTCATCCTAACCTAACCAAAAAAAATTGAATGCAAGTGTAATATATCTTTAGAGGGTTGGGGCAAAAATTTTAGGTGGGTGATGATACTGATATATATATATATGTTTCCATAAAAAACTGAATGCAAGTATGCCGCCGCCGCAAGAGCTTCTGTCACCTCTACGGTGACTACGTCCAAGGACTAGGCAACCGGTGCGGCCACTGCATCCGGCGCGGTGGCTACTACAGTGATCAGTATATGTACGCAACCAGTAGTTGTCCCCCTCCTGCAGGTAACCAGTGGGTGATGATACTGATATGCTTCCATAGGATTTAGCTTCTGCCTAGATTTGTTGTAAATATTTTTTTTCTTGGCTGTTCAAAAGTCAAAAGAAAAAAACTCTTTGAATTATGCCCAATATATATTACAGCATCGATCCACGAACAAACTTTAACTGGAAATTGCATGCAGTTTATCACAACGCTGTTGGTGGTTGGTAGCCAGCATAATGGTTTCTCGTCAGGTGGCGGCCTGCAGTGGCAGTCTAGAAGTGGACTGGCGCCGTTTGATGAGGCTCCAAGACGTCGCCGGGTGGCGAAGAAGGTGGCCAAGATCATTGGGTCGGCAGTGATTGGAATTATTGGAAGTGCAATATCTTCGGATGTATTTCCGCCTAGAAATGGGTATCAGATTGGATTGGTACCGGCAAACAAATATTTCTAGTACAACAGCTACCATCATCTCTCGAGATTATTATTAAAGGTTTTCAGACAAAAAGGTGAACATTTTGGTCCGTGGACCTTCGGTTTAATTGCTATTTGTGTTGCCTCTTTCTTTTGGTGATTAATATACACAGCTTTTACTTTTAAGTTCCCCTTAGAATAGTCATTTTGGAAACTCTAATTAAACCACAATTGTACATCATTTTCTTTGGATAGATTTTACAAATAGTCCTTATCCTTTTGTTTAGTCCTTAATATATAGACTGTTTGTTTTGGTCTACTAAATTTATTAAAAATATTTTATTGTGGTCCTAATTAACTAGATAAATTTATGAATTTATAGTAATTGTCTGACATAAATTTTCAAAATCCTAATTTAAAAATCAAATAATTTTCTTCCAATAAATTTAAACTGTGTTACAGTTTTTTTTTTTCACAATCTAAAGATCATTTAAAGTAGCCACAGACTCAACTCTGTCCCTAAATCTAATTCTCTTCTTTCCATTTACTATCATTTGTTTGAAAAAATAGTAGCAATATGTAGCACGGTATATCATATTATTTATAAAGTGCAGTATACCTAATGATAATGATATTAAACCTTGATCTACTACTAAGATGATATACTATCATTTGTAGCACGGTATATCATATTATTTATAAAGTGCAGTATACCTAAGATGATATTAAACCTTGATCTACTACTAAGATGATATACCTAATGATAATGATATTAAACCTTTTTTCACAATCTAAAGATCATTTAAAGTAGCCACAGACTCAACTCTGTCCCTAAATCTAATTCTCTTCTTTCCATTTACTATCATTTGTTTGAAAAAATAGTAGCAATATGTAGCACGGTATATCATATTATTTATAAAGTGCAGTATACCTAATGATAATGATATTAAACCTTGATCTACTACTAAGATGATCTGTATTCGGTTTACACTACAAGGGAGAAGCTGATTAGCGACTGAAGAAATAGTCACTAGCAGTTGCTAATTGTGACTAACTAGGGACTAAAATATTCAGTCAAAAAAACATTAGTCACTAAGGTATAGTGGCTGACTAGTGACTGAAACTGTCAATCGTTACATTTTTAAATTAGCGACTGAAAAATTCAGTCGCTCACTGCAACTGACATTTTAGTCACTAATTGAGACTGACATTTTAGTCACTAATTGCGACTGACTTTTCAATCGCTAGTTAGCTTTTTAAAGAGAAAATTCACCAACAAAAAATGTTTATATTTATAAATAATTTGAAATATTAAATATATATAATTTAAAGTAGCCACAAACTCAACTCTCTCTATCTAAACCTAATTCTCTGTTGTCCCCTTTACTATCATATATTTGAAGAAATAGTAGTAATATGTAACACGATATACCCTATTATTTATAAAGTGTAGTATGCCTAATGATAATGATATTGAAAACATTGATCTACTACTAAGATCATTTGTATTTGGTCTAGCAATTGGCAGTTGTGATGGGATTTTGAATCTAGGTACAAATCCTACCAGCCAAAGTTTGTGTGTTTGTGTGTTTTCAAGATTTTTTGGATATTTTAAAGTTACCCTCTAAACTTAGTTTCATATTATCGTTTACAATTTTGATGTTAGAAAATTTACACTTTCATTAAATTAAACTTAGATTGAAATTCTTTGTAAACATTTACTATATACGTTAAATTAAAATTTTAAAAGTTTCTGTCATAGTAAAAAAAAAAAACCAAAAGAGGCAAGTTGCAGTATTTTGAATATTATATAGTACCAACTAGTATAGTTAGTATATCTCGATATATCTCGATACAACCTCTTAAACGGTACTAAACCAGCAAGTTTCCTCTCATCCTTTATACCGGAGTGTACTAGCTGGTACACTTATCTCGCCCACCTCATTGTCTCGGGCGATATGCCCCCACCACCAAAAGTATGCATAAGATTCTCCTCAATTGAAGCCACCCATCCAACATCCAAAAGGCTAAGCTAATACACATAATTAATTTGTACTTTTCTCAAAATCTCATAATTTTTTAACCAATCAAACATTAATATAGTAGCTTAAAGAGGACAAAAATTGGTCATTTAAGTAAACCGGACCAATAAGGAAATTTTAGTCATTTCACATAGTGACCCATTTTTATTTCACAGTTGGGTAGAGGATGGAAAAAATATTGAATTTAAGGTACCACGGTTTTTTGTGATTTCCACTCTACCCTTGTGAAATTGTGAATTAACTAAATTGTCTATAAGTGGTTTATGTGTAATCCTCAAAAGTAATTGGACTAAATTGTACGTCTGTTAAAGCTGAGGACTAGCATGTAATTAAGGTGAAGAGGCGCAGCTTAATGCTGTTTTTGGTGCTATGTTTTCTGTTCGGTTATGGATAAGTCCCCAACATAATATTGAGTACAAATAAGGGACTACGTGCGTGGCATGTGCATCTTAAGCCTACATAAGTTGACTTAGACCATTGTTTTTTAGTTTGCCATCTTCTTCCTTCCTCTCTAGACCACCCGAAACCTCTCTTCCTCTCCAAACACTATAGCTAAGACCAAATCCAAGCTTAACCCATCAAATTCAAGCACAATTAGACAAGTTTTTGAAGAAAAATCAAGAATGGAGCAATCCGAAGCTTGATTTTCAAGCAAGTTGTTCAAGTAAGTTTAGTTTTATTTTTCCCCTGTTTTTGAGCTTCATACGGTTCTGTAGCTGCTGGAAATACTGATTTGAGCCTAGTTCTTATTTATTTATTAAGGGAAAAACAACAAGAAAAGCTTAGGAATCAAGCTTTTGATTCAAAGGGAAGAGCTAATTCGATTCTTCCGTATTTTTTATTAATTCCAGAATTTTTGTGGGTTTATAAATCTGGAATTAAGTGTGTTATAATTCAGTTTTTGTTAGCTTGTGAAGGCAAAAATACGTTTAAAACCCATTTGAACCAAGTTGTTGAAAGAAGGCTAAAAGCCTAGTTATATGTTGATTTGGTTCGGATGTGTCCAGATTTTTTTGGGTTAATTGTGCTGGAAAATGGTTGGATTTAATGTGTTTATATTGGTTCTTAGTTGATTATAAGAGAAATAATCAATAAGAACCTAGATTTTTCGGTTTTGGAGTTGAAAGGATACAACACCGAAATCGGTGTTGTTGTGTGTTGAGTAAAGGGCTGATTAATTGGAATCCAATGAGAGGGTTATTCCTAACCATTTAAACCATAAGGATGTTGTAATATTGTCCTAATTATGGTTTATTTATGTAGCTAAATGATCAATTAAAAGAGAAATACTCAAGCTACTATAAAGGTACAAAGAATGATACAAAACCGAGACCATAAGGACACTGAAGTTGGTGTTTGCTTGCATTAATTATTCAAGGTAAGGGATTTTAAGTTCAAGTTTAAATTGATGCATTATGAATTTTACAATGCATTAATTAAAAGAGTAAGAGGTGGACAAAAAGTGGCTTAAGGACTAACAACCAATTCGTTTTAACTTAAATCAACTTAATCTAAAATAACTTATTTTTATTCTTACATCTTTTTTACCCGGTATTAATTTTGTTTTAAAGCCAATATTATCTAAGTATAATATATTTTTTATAATTTTATTTAATGAATTTTTCTAGTTTTAAGCATATTAAAGAGTTATAAAAATTTAACCCTAGCTAAGCTACCAAGCTTAGTAAGAATACAGGGTACTAAGTATTCAAGATAAGCTTTGAATTAAGTTAAACTTAAGCTAAAATAAAAGTTGTAAGTAATTAAGTACCCTAGCTAAGCTACCAAGATGAGCTTTAGTAAGAATGAGCCACCAAGAACTCCTGTACAGTGTGAGTAAGGGTAAGTAATGGCAAGCCAAGCTTGCTAAGGCAAGAGTTAAGCTCTTGTAAGAAGGACTAAGTTGAGGATGGGTTCCCCGCCATAGAACCCGTACTAGTGGCCATTAGTCAAGACCTCATAACGTTTTGAGCTCACGTTAAGATGTGTATATATGTTATATATGCTGGGTCCTAAAGTTTATTTTGCAGGTATTTAATTTCTTACTGAGAATTTATGATTCTCACTCCCTTAAGTATCACATTGTGCAGATACTAGTAGTGTGAAGCCTAACACCCACTGAAGGGTTGTTAAGCAAGGTTTTGGTGCAGGTATTTAAAATACCATGAATCTTTAATGATTCTAAGTTATTGGTTAGTAATATTATTGTACTAACTAAGTTATTTAAAATAGCCTTGACAGATACAGGCAAAGTGCACAAGGAGAAGTTGGACCTCTCATTTCTGGAGCTTCTGTGCTCAGGTGGGAGTTATCTTGATAATCTCAGACTTTGTACATATTGGGTACTTAGGTTCCAAGACAATGCCTCTAGTTTGACAAGCGTGCATGGACTTATTTAGTGTATATGTCTGTATATACACTTTGGTTGCTTATGAATGTACATAAGTTCAATGTTATGGTACATAAGCTAATACTTAAAGTTTAAATAAACATGTTTATATGACTTCGGTATGTGTTTCAAGTGTTTTGTGAATGCCATGGAAAGTATTTTGAAAGATTTTATTTATTATTTCTCTTCCAAATGCTGAAGTTAAGCATGCATTGACTCATGTCATAGGAGTGTGGTATAATCAACTAGTAGCATATAAAGTTTTTAATAATGCAAGTCTTAGCTTAGTCATCTGCAACTAAGAGCAGGATTACTAAATACTGATTATCATAAGATCCTAGGAACACCCTACATTAAGGTAAGTAAGGTTCCCTCACATTTTTAACTATCTCATTTCTCTTATTTTTCTGTGTTTGTTTGTAGTTTACCACTATGTATTTTCTTCGGAGGAACTCTACTATTTTTTTATTTGTTGAACTAATGGATAAAAATATTAAAATGAAGATTAGCTGCTTGATTATGCTTTTAAATTTTTTTTATATGTTAATAACTTGTTATGTCATATGTGTTGATAACCAGTACATTCGAGACAATATACGATATCAGTATTGTACTGTGCTGTTGAAAAAATGGTATACTGTCCGGTACAAGATTTAAAACGTTGGCTGATCACCAACTTATGTTTGTGCTATAGACAGATTGGTAACTACTGTTTTTTTTTTAGTTAAAATTTCCTTTAATATTACAAAATTAGTATTGGTCACTGCTATTACTTTTTTCCAGCTATATGATGATTTAAAGTATTTTGATGAAATGACGATAGATGTGATACATATACGTGACAATTTTGTCTACAAAAAAAGATAAAATACCTAACTTAATTGCTAAACTTTTGTCCAATACTATAAATCCCCTCAAAACTTCATCTATTTTAGGATACACACCCATAACATGAAGAAAGATCACAACTTTTTCACCTCACAACATCTTTTTAACAATAACATTCTTTCCCATATTCTATACCTCCACTGATACCTTAACCGCCACATAATCTTTCACCAATGATCGAACCTCCTCTCCCCTGGACAAGTCTTCGAGTTGGGCTTCTTCTCCCTTGGAAACTCTAGCAGCTGTTTTGTCTAGTATCTGGTATAAGGAGCTCTTTGTTTGAATCATCATCTTCGTCGCTGACAATGACAACCAGCTTTCCAATCCCTCAATGATCTTCAAGCTCAATGGCCTGAACATTGTTCTTGACCAATCCTAGAATTCGGTTTGGACAACAAATATAACATGTTTACTCTCTATAATTTATCTGAAGTTATAAGCATAACCCTAAAGCTTTATATGTGTAACTAGATTGCGGGTTTTGTTATTTCTCGTGGTTGAGCAGACGGAGGCGAATAATATAAGGGAAGTTAGGGGTTCAAACTCCGACCCTTCCCTCATTTTCCTATATAATGCCCTAATGCTGGTTCGACTGCTTTATGGGGCTTAAAAGCAAGCATTCCTTCATTCCTTTATATATGAGTGCCTCTTCACCTTTATACCTTATATAGATATTTCTAATTACTAAAAAATAAAAAAAAGGTCCACGATTCAAATACCAAAAAGCCTTTTTTCCATAAGGTAGATACTACCTTAGACCCATTATGCTACACGAGAGCTTAGCAAATTTGAGGTCAAGGCCCAAGCAAACCAGAATTAATACCTTAATTGGCCTTTAAACTATCATCAATCTTGCCTTTTGGCCCCTAAACTTAAAGTCTATTTCCAAATTCCTATTCACCCTCGAATCTAGAAGTGTTCATGATTTGGATAAAACCCAAAAATATGAATAAATTATTTGGATTGGGTGACATGATTCGGTAATTTTTTTTATTTGATTTGAATTGGTTCAAAATTAAATTTCATATTTGGTTTTTCAGATCGATTATTAGTTTCTACACTTAAAACTGAATAAGCTAAAAAGTAAAAAGTATTTTGCAATTATTCCTATTAATAATAAAGATAAGGTTATTTTTCTTTAATTTTCTTCAATATAAAATATATTTTTCTTCAATTTTTTTCTATATAAAAATATGACCCAATTTTTATGAAATGTAGATTATGAATTTTTATCATACTTTTCAAGTTTTATTTTATTTTTTAAATTAATTTCAATTAAGAATAATTGAATCACAAAAAATACTGAATTAAAATAATTTGGGTGGTTTAGATGAAAACTAAATAAACTGAGTCATAGTTTGGGTGTTCATATCGATTAAATGTCTGTTTAAGAACAGCTTTTGTCATCAACGTTAGAGTTTTAAATGATTTATTTAACGGTTAAGATGAAAATGTTAAAGCTAAAAGTTAAAAGTTATCATTTGATAATTTTTTCAAAACTTTAATACTAATCACTGATACTAATCCCAAATGGGACGTAACTTGAATAGTTTAGATCAATTTTATAGAAACAAATTAAAACGATCTAATTATTTTATTCACATGAGTAAATTAAAGTTGATTTCCAACCGCTGATGAAGTTTTAAATCCCAAGTTCCGATTAATGATGGTCTTTCCATGTGTAGCCCAGTTTATGTGCAATTGAGGTTAAAATTTTGAGTCAAAAGTGGCAAATGGAGACTAAAAATAAAGAATTCATCATATTAATTTGAATCTAACTATTTATTCAATTAAAAGCTCAAAGTTTGCAATGTTTTTTGTTTAGAACATCGGCATCACCGCAATTGTTTTTGTGCATAACTGTGTCTGGCATCATCGGATGTAGATAAACGATCCAATAGCAATTAAAGTATAGTCATATATATATATAACGAAATTTTGTTCTTAACTTGGTCAAACGATCGAACTCGTTTCAGATTATTGGTGGATTTGTTTCTCGAACACCATTTTAGTTGTGGATAATTATTCAAGTTTGTCCCGCATGGTTTGATGCAATGGTGCAAACCCACAATAAGGGATGCGGCTCCTTATCCCCTAATCTGGGTTCGAGCCCCCTCATCCCCTTTTTCCATAAATTCTAAACCTTTAAATTGTAAAATCTACTTGTGTGTATCAAATATATATATATAATGTCTGGATTAATTAGTAACTCTGTATAATTCTAAAGAATTATTTTGAATAAATTGGAAATAGGATTCTAATTTTTTATGGTAAAAATTGCGAAATATATTGTATACATATGATTATATAAAATTAAAATGGCTTCCGTCGGCACAATTTAATTTGCGGCAATGCAACGCCCGCATGTTAACGTTTTGAATCTTTGATGAGTTCCTAAACTGTTCCCCCTGAATAATCAGATCATTCTAGACATTAATGGGCAGCTTACTTTTGTCCCTGAATTAAATTAGTTTGATTTTTCTTTTTCAATTGATTTCTCCAGTGTAAGGAAAATTAAATATATTCTGTCGGTGTGTGTGTTTTAGATCTATCCATCATGACTTAGTTTAGTTTCTTCAATTCGAAATTGTGATAATTTCGTTTGATTTAGTATTATACTAAGATATGTTTAAACCGTAAATTTTTTGTTTCCATATTTAGGGGCAAATCTTTATTGAGAAACGTATAATTACCCTTGAGGTTTGCCCAAACACTACTAAAAAAACTAATTTTTTCAAAAAGTAAATTACCAACAGTTTGATTATTGGCAATTACCAACACGTAAGATAGTTATTAAAAAAATTAAAATTTATCAACGTTCAAGTGTTATGGTAATTTCCTAACTGTCCAATGCGTTGGTAAATTGATTATTTTTCAATGGACAAATTACCAACGCGTTTGGCAACTGGTAATTACCAATGCGTTAAGCCGTTGATAATTACCAATGTGTAAGATGGTTAATAGTTACTAACGCGTTAGACCGTTGATAATTACCAATGCGTTACACCATTGGTAACAGTTACATATCATAATATTTTTTTATCAAATATATATATATATATATATATATATATATATGAGACATTATATATATGTATAATGTCCTCATAATAATAATTATTATTTATATTATTATTATCTTTATAAAAATGTTTTCATATATCCCTAAAAAATTAAAAATTATGATTTTAATATATATAGTAAGATTGAATATCCCATTTATATATTATTATTACAATTGCAAATATAATACTTATTAATATTATTATAAAAAACATAGTAATATATATTTAAAATATATCATATATATTATAATGTATAATGATAATAATCATATATAAAATAACAATTTTATTTTAGTAAAGTTTTTTAAAATTTTAGAAAAGTAAAGTAATATTTTTCAAAACATTTTTTACAAAAAATAATTATAAATTAAAATATATATTAATAATACACATATAATAATAATAATAATAATAATAATAATAACTAATAATAATAATAGTATAATGTATCATTTATAAGAATATATACTTAAAATATATCATAGATATACAATTAAATATATGATACATACATACATTAAATAATGTATCATAAGTACCATATATTTATATATTTTTTATTAGAAAAAATAATAATAATATGTATATTTATATAATATTTATATTTAAATATAATATTTATATACACAACACGCGCGTGCACGTGCGATAATAAATATCTCTCAAACTAAGTGACTATATTAGGAAAGCATTTTTTTTATTTTTTTTGTCTCAATTTATAATAATTTGTTTTAAAACTTATAACTTTTCACCATACAATTAGTCTTTAAAATTTTATAAAATATTAACAATAATACAATAATTACTCAAACAACAAATTTAAATAATAGTTGTTATAATAGCAATATAATGAGTATCAAACTGATTAATTAACTAATTATTATGTTTAGAAGTCAATTGGTTCACTTTTTTTAATCGAAGAATTAGTGATAATAATTTTTCTTAGTTTATAACTCTTTAGTTTTAATAAGTCTTTGAGTGTTTCTATAATTCCTAAAAAAAAAAGTATTTATATAAAATACTATCAATTATATGATGCTTCACAAAAAACACACATGAAACTAAATAAATTTAACCTAGATATGGGCTAAAACAAAAAAAAAAACTACAATTACCTATCTTTGGACAAAAAAGAAATTAAGAATCATGTATGAATTTTGGCCCCAACATCATATGATAATGTAATCTGAAGCAAGGATTATTATTATATTACTACCTCTATCTCATATTCTTTGCATCATTTGACTTTTTCATATAGTTTAACTTGAATTTATTTATATTAATATTTATTAGAAAAAATTGAAAAAAAATATATTTAGAAACTATATGTCTTGATTTATCATTCTTATATAAAATTTCTTCATTTCTATACTAAAATGTTTAAAATAAAAAATCATAGATTAATTACTGAAAAGTGAATAGTGCAAAAAATTTAGGACGGAAGAAATATTTTTTTTAGTTATATATCTTATATTACAAATCTACATATATATACATGTAAAAGAACATAAAGCCCAAAAAGCCCATAACCCTAACCTAGCCCATATAAAAGCCTAACCTATCTCAACTCCTATTTTCACTCCTCTCCTCGTCCTCGCCGCCTCTCACCCTCACTCAACCCTCTTTGATCTCGTCTTTCACCCTCTCCACCCTTTTTGCTCTCGTCTCTCACCTTCTCCTCCCTTTCTGCTATTTTCCAGCCACCTCTCATCCTCTCCTCGCCCGCCGATCACCCTCTATCTGTCCCCAGCCGTTGATCTCCCTTCATTCTTCCCTAGGCATCAATCTCAGTATGCCACCGATGTGTCGCATCATCACCTCACCTCACCTCCCCATCTCCTTGCCTAACCTTGCCGCCTCGCCTCGCCTCACTACCCCGACCCCCTAATTTCGGTTTTGATTTTGTGTTGATTTCATTGTTTTTCTGAATTTTGTAGATCTAATTGTTTGATTGTTGATTTTGTTTTGATTTTGTAAATTTTTAGTTAATTTTGTGTTTGATTTTTTAATTTATTATAATTTTTGGAAATTTTGTGAATTTTTAATTAGTTATATAATTTTGGGAAAATTTGTATGAATTTCAATAATTTCTTAAATTTTTAGTTAATTTTTTTTATATTTTTAATTTTTCAAGTTTCAAATTTATTCTAAATTTTTTGAATTTTTCGTTAATTTTAAACTTTTTTCTTAATTTCAGTAAGTTTTTATGAATTTTAGTAATTTTTTTAATTTTGTGAAATTATATATTTTTTAATTTTAAAATTTTTTACTGATAAGTTCGGAAAATGATATTTCCCTTGTCCCTGTACTATAAAAATATCTACTATGTATAAATATTCTACTAATTAAACCTAACAAGATACGGATGGAAAATAAGAGCCGATGGGAAGTAGTTTATTCAAGACTTTATCAAAGACCATAATTATGAACTTTTTCCTGCACAAGCTCATTATTTTCCTTACTGTAGAAGTTTTGTTTATGGAAAAAGGAAGACGATTGATACTCTACATGCGATTGGAATGGAAACGAAAAATAATAATAACAATAATGATAATAATAAAACTAATTTCATATATATGTTTAGAAAATCTTTTGTACATTTTCTGTTTGATGAAATATATAATGAGTATATGTTAAGGGAATCTTAAGTCCTACGAGTATATATATTTTCAATTTGAGACATTCTATTTTGAACTATTATAAATTACATTCTCTCATTATAAGGAAAAAGTTATTTAGCGACGGCCAGTCTTCGCTAAACATAAAATAGCGACGGCACACCGCTGCTAACAGGTCCGTAGCTAATTTGCTCGCCACTAATTTTTTAGCGATGGATACCGTCACTAATTAGCAATAACTAAACGTCGCAAAAATAGACCGTCACAAATTTTTCAGCAACAGTATGTGTCGGTGCGTTAGCAACATTTTGTCGTCATTAGTTAGTGATGCGTAACCGTCGCTAGTTAGTGACACTTAGCAGTCGCCAGTTAGTGACGCATAACCGTCGCTAGTTGGTGACGCATAACCGTCGCTAGTTAGTGACACTTAGCTGCCGCTAGTTAGTAACACATAGCCGTCGCTAGTTAGTCACATATAACCGTCACTAGTTAGCGACGAGTAACCGTCTCTAATTAGCGACGAGCGGCCGTCACTACTTAGTGATAATTTGTGACTAATAGCCGTTGTTAGTTCAAGAACTCTTGGCCAGCACAATTCCATCACTAGATCTCCACTATATGCATCCATTTCATACAACTCCAACAACCAGAAACAAAACTAGTTCCCATTAATCCAAACTAATACCATACATTTCCAAAAACAATAAACATAATTTATTTCCATTAATCTGAAATATTTTATACATAAACATAATTTGTTCCCATTGAACTTTTGATGCATTAGCACTACTTAAAATTCTGTATGAATTCCAAATTAATATTTCTTACTCTTTTCTATGCCTTCTCTAGTCAAAATGACTGTCTTCGTAGCTATGGCTCTATGCATGAGTCTCGTAGAAAGGCTTTTGGCTAACTAGCTCTCAGAAATGTTGATAAAAATAATTCCATCTGTAGACCTTCACAAGCTATTTGCTGCATTTTTCTTTTTTTTGTTTTTTATTCTCAGCTTGCTTCCCCTTTCATCTGTGATCCTTTCTTTTTGCTACATTTGTCTTTTGACGATTTCTTTGTCTTTGTTGACAGCTTTCCTGTCTAATTTTCTATTTGTACATCATTTGTGCTGGGCTCTTCATATGGTGGGGCTACTGCTGCAAAAGCTTTTAGTATGAGATAATGAAAAAACATAGTAGTTGTCTTGAGAAATCATAACCAAAAGATGAAATAATGACCTGCTTCAGTGAAACTTGCATCAAAAACCACTTTGTTAAGATGTTGTTTCAGGAAAACCTGCAACCAACCACCATGTTCAGAAATTTCTCTTTCTAGCTTAAGTGTCATAATGGGGCAAAAGAAATCAAATTTCAACTATGAAACTAAGATATGTATTATACACACCATCAACATCGATGGACACTGTCAAAATCCTCCTCCAACCTTCCTCTAAAGACCTGGACGACCAGCTGACAACTCATTCTTCAGGTATATCAGAACGAATGGCTGAAAACAAATTCACAACATGAGAGCATCAATATACAATAAGACAAAGA
Organism: Aquilaria sinensis; assembly: GCA_005392925.1. NCBI lineage: Eukaryota > Viridiplantae > Streptophyta > Magnoliopsida > Malvales > Thymelaeaceae > Aquilaria > Aquilaria sinensis. Next base: position 37,696 of record SMDT01003057.1, read on the forward strand.
GGCTTCTCGCATTCACATGTAAGAGACTGATGTTCATAAACACGTCCTCAAAATTTTATGATTTCCATAAAGATGCTTAATTCTATCTTAATATCACAAAAAATGCACATTGATCCATATAATACATAGCAGTAAAATGTTGAATCATGAGAACAAGCTAGAAGAAAAGGATTAATCCAAGAAATCCAGTATTTTTCTTCTCCCAAACCTGTTCAAACGAATGGCAACAATGCCAGAATGTTAAACTGGTTTTGATACCATGTTTGCATAGTAACCTACTTTCTCTTTAGAGAAGAATCTTGGACAGAAGAAAAGATGATATAAAGATGGATCAACCTACTTATGAATGTATCCACTATCACCTCAGTTATCAACATCAATGACTAGTTCAACGGAAAGTTTCTATGCATGGTAAAGCCAAAAGCCTTTAGAGAATTATTTTTTATATAAAAGAACAAACAATCAAAAGATGAGTCATAGGTAAAATCTTTAAACACAAGATCATTGATGGGTCACATATCAAGTAAAACCTTTGAACACTAGTTTCCTTTAAGTGAAAGATTGTGAAAATTAGACCCAACAGAGCAATAACACAGTCATGAGGCTAAAAATGCAAACAAGCCAGATAAATTTGAAATTCTTTTAGGCAAAAACAAGGTAGCCACCTAAGAAGAGAGATGCTTCCATTCCAATCACATGCTGTCAATAGAACCTAAACCACATTTACAGTTTAAGCTGTCAATTTATACAAGTAGAATTTGCTCTCAGAAACAATAACAGAATATTCATGGAAAAGTTTATCTGCTGTATCTAATCTACTTATAAATTGAGCTTTAATTTTCCAAACCAATCAATTCCTAGTAAAGCTTGTTCATCACTAGCATTAGGTTTAAAGAAATGACCCTGTTAACTTTATAATCTGAAAACAAAAAAAAAGAAACCAAGTACTAGTATTAAACTGCAAGCAATATCCGCAAGTTGTGAACAAGGGATTGAAGGAAGGAAGACAACAAGCACTAGTCACTAGAACAGCCCACCGACTATACCACCCCAGTTATCAACTGTGCAACTAATTCAATGGGACTAAAAGTTTTTATATAAGTTTATGCCTTAAAAGCCTTTAAATGACTTATTTCTTCTAAAATAATATAATCAAGAGTCAACAAGCTGGGAATCATAGATCAAACAAGAGATGTCAATCAAAGGCTAAAAGGGTTGACATGGTTCACAGATCAAGTAAGATCTTTAAAGTCCATTCACATTGGTGTGGAATATTTAACGGGAAAGCGACACAATTAGGAACCAGAGGAACAAGCAAAACAGAACTGACAAAATTGCTAAACAGTCTAGGCAAGTTAGAACATTAAAAGGCAAACAACCCGGATAATTTTGAATCCTTTAGACATAAAAGAGGTAGCTGCCCCGGTAACAAATTACATAAGAATTTGCTCTCTAACCAATTGATCCGTAATTAGCCGCTTTCAATTCGTATCGAAACTTGTTCATCGCTAATATTAGTTTTAGAAAAAAAAAAGCCAATTTATGATCACACAGACAATAATATAAGCAAAGACGATTATGATAAACCATTATAGATGAATCAATAAAGCTTACTGGGTTTTTCAGGCTTGCCGTCGGTCCACTTGGAGACGGAGAAATGGACCTTGTTGCAGGAGAGGGCTTCAGTTCTGTAAGGCTCCTTGAGGCAATTCCCCACGCCTAATACAAAACCTGCACCACCGCCAGCTTCTTGACCTCCTTCGTCTTCGCCATCATCTCTAAGTTTGGTACCCACATCAGCGCCCACGGCATCGCTTCGTCCTCGCCCCCACCAAAGGCCTCCCTAGCGGTGGCTCTGGCCCTTTCTTAGGCCTCTTCAACGGCACAAATGAAGGCAACGCCACCAACCATGTCGTGGCTGTCAAACTCGACACAGTCCAGAGCAGAGAGGCTTGGGACATAAGCTGCGGAAGGGGAGAAAAAGAAGACTGGAGCAGTCAAGCAGAGGTTTCGATTTAGGTTGGGAAAGGGGAGGAAGAGAAGATTGGAGCAGTCGAGCAGAGGTTTGCAATCGAGAGGGAAGAGAAGAAGTTTGAGAGTGCGTCTGGAGAGAAGAGAAAACGGGTGACTTAATTCTACAAATAAAACGCATAGTGACGGCTTACTATCACTTAAAACTAGTGACTTCTGGCCTTCACTAATTCTTAACATATTAACCTATTTCTAGTAACATTAGGATTTAGGCCAAATGAGATGATAAAATGTTATAAAATTGGCTAAGTCTTATGTGCCAATAAATCAATTTAAATGAATTTAATTTTCATTAAATAGATTTTTTGTTAATTACTTAAAAAATATTAAGAGATTTGTAATATGAATTAATCAAATTAAAATTTATAATTATACAATTAAACAAGTGACATATAAAAAGGATAAGTGGTTTTGTTGAAGTAAAATAAACGATAAGTAAAATAAAGATTAAATAATGGCAAACTAACGAAAGCTATCAGTCGCTAATTATTAGCGACTGCTAACCGTCGCTAATTATTAGTGAAGCTAACAATGGCAAAAATCAGTTGAAATTCAAGAGATTTTCACTTCTCTTTTTTCTTTTCTAGAAAAATAATTGCGATAATAATTTTTTTAACGTAAATTATAATCTATATTTTTTCCATAAACATATAGATCCATTGATCCATATATTTGAATAAAAAAAAACCTAAGAGTTGGAACTGATCTATATTAGTAAGGGCTGCTTGTCGCAAAATCTAGCTGACACTTAGCGAGGGCAAATCGTCACTAAATTTAGCGAATGCTAACCGTCACTAAATTTAGTAACGGCTAAACTGTCACAAAATTTAGTGACGGCTAAATTGTCACAAAATTTAGTGACGGCCAACCGTCGCTAAATTAGTTAAGGCAAACTGTCACTAGCACTATCTATAATTTAGTGACGGCTAGCCTTTGCTAACTTAGTGATGGCTAACCGTCACTAAATTAGCGAGGGCAAGCCATCACTAATACTATCTATAATTTAGTAACGGCTAGCTGTCACTAAATTAGTGAGGGTAAGCCTTCACTAGCTATGGCCATAATTTTGTGACGGCTAATCTTCGCTAACTTAGTGAGGGCAAACCATCTCCATAAGTTAGTGACAACTAGTCATCACTTTTAAAACTTTGTTCGTTCATTTTTAGAAAAATAACTGAGATAATAAATTTTTTAACCATAAAACAAAATTTTATCCTAAATTATAATATTTTTTTATACATGCAGGGATCCATCAATCCATACATTTTTATCGGAAAAGAAACTGAAAGCAATTAAAATTTATCATTATCGAAACAAATGAAAAGAAAATGGAATAAAAATCTCATTAAAAGCTAATCATAGTTAGTCGTCTCTAGTCTTTGGAATATTACCATGGGCAACCCGTATTTAATTTTTGAACATCTTACTAAAATTAGCGATGGTTAAGCGTCACTAAATTAGTGAAGGCAAGTCATCGCTAAAATTAGCGACTACTAACCGTCGCTAAATTAGCAACGGCTACAGTCGCTAAAGTTAGCGACTGCTAGCCGTCACTAAATTAGCGATGACAAATCGTCACTAAAATTTAGCGACTGTCAATCGTTGCTAAACTTTCACTGGACCTTTAGTGACTGTTTGCCGTTGCTAATTTGCGACTGTTTTTAGCCATCGTTAATTAAACCGTCACTAAATGACAATTTTCTAGTAGTGACACTTAGCCATGGCAAATCGTCACTAAATTTAGCGACGGCTAACCATCGCTAAATTAGCGAGAACAAACCGTCACTAAATTTAGTGACGGCCAACCGTCGCTAAATTAACGAAGGCAAACCGTCTCCATAAGTTAGTGACAGCTAGTCATCACTTTTAAAACTTTGTTCATTCATTTTTAGAAAAATAACTAAGATAATAAATTTTTTAACCATAAAAAAAAATTTATCCTAAATTATAATATTTTTTTATACACACACGGATGCATCGATCCATACATTTTCATCAGAAAAAAAACTGAAAGCAATTAAAATTTATCATTATCGAAACAAATGAAAAGACAATGGAATAAAAATCTCATTAAAAGTTAGTCATAATTAGTTGTCACTAGTCTTTAGAATATTATTAAGGGCAAGCCGTATATAATTTTTGAACCCCTTACTAAAATTAGAGACGGTTAATCGTCACTAAATTAGCGAAAGCAAGTAGGTGCTAAAATTAGCAACTGCTAACCGTCGCTAAATTAGTGACGGCTTCTAAAGTTAGCGACTACTAGCCGTCGCTAAAATTTAGTGACTACTAGCCGTCGCTAAAATTTAGTGACTGTCAACCGTCGCTAAACTTTCATCGGACTTTTAACGACTGTTTGCCGTCACTAATTTGTGATTGTTTTTAGCCGTTGCTAATTAAACCGTCGCTAAATAACATTTTTCTAGTAGTGTCTTTTTTATTTTGTTTTAATTAGGGTACGTGACAATTGAACCCTAAAAAAATAAAATAAGAAATACAGAGCAGGAGAGAGAGAGTGAAAGTAAAGATATCACGTGTGAGCCTGCCTTCGTGACTTTATTTGGGTTTGTGTAAATTACGTTTACGTTCACACATTCGCTTCATAAGCATCATATTTCTCACGAATTCAAGAAAACAAACAAATTGGTCACCTTCCTTCCACATTCAGGTTTCACGCACACCACCCGATTTCCCCGCACCATCACCATTACTGCCGCCGCCGCGAGCACATGGGTGACTACGTCCAAGGGCGAGGCCGCCTCTACGACGGTGGCAGCCGGCGTGGTGGTTACCACACTGATCGGTATATGGATTCACCACTTGGTACGGCTCCCCATTTGTCCGTAAACGATTATTGTTTCTTTTTGTTGAAAATTAAAATGTATTTTTTGTTATTACTCCATTTAATTAGTTGACCTAGGATCCCACTTAAATCCACATTCTAGAACTGTCCTATGGGCTATCAGCTATAATAGTAACTCTTGGACTGAGTGAGGTGTTTAGCTTTCACTTTATAATTATTAGATCGTTTTTTAATTTTTCTGATTTTTTAAATATATTATTAGTAACTCTTTGAACTATCTGTTGCCGAAATTATAGATGACATGCCTAGCTAGATCTCTAAACAAAGTTTTAAGGAAAGCATGTGAAGCGCAGTTTAATTTGTTTCGTTAATTACTGTTTTGGGTGTTAAGAAGGAGAAGGAATTTAACAGGTCATGGGCAAGACGGGAAAATTTTTCAAGTGGGGATAAAAGTTGTATATTAAAAATAGTGGGATCAAATATACATATTTTACAGAATTTATAGGATTAAAATGTTCAATTATTATAAACTTATATATAAACATTTGTAGTTTTTCCAAATATGAGTGGGGGCAATTGCCCTGGCTCGATTCAATGTGGCGCCACCCCTGAACAAGGTGTAAATTGTTGATTTTCAGATTCTAAATGAGATTCATGCACTTTCGTTTTTGTGAATTGTTAATTGGTGCTCTAAAATAAATTGTTATTGGATGGAAATTAAGGAATGGAATGGAATTTCTCATCCTAACCTAACCATAAAAAATTGAATGGCAAGTGTAATCTTTAGAGGGTTGGGGCAAAAAATTTAGGTGGGAGATGATACTGATCATATATTTTCATAAAAAATTGAATGTAAGTGCACCACCGCCGCATGAGCCTCTGTGACCTCTGCAATGACTACGTCCAAGGGCCAGGCAACCTGTGCGACCACTGCAGCCGGCGTGAGGGTTACTACACTGATCAGTATGCATATTCAACCAGCAGTTTTCCACCTCCTGCAGGTAATTAACCGGTGGGTGATGATACTGATATGTTTTCATAGAATTTAGCTTCTGGCTAGATTTGTTGGCTGCTCAAAAATAAAAACAAATTAAGTACTCTTTGAATTATGCCCAGTAATAGCTAGATAGAGCATCGATCCACGTACGCACTTAACTGGAATTTGAGTGCAGTTTATCACTATGCTGATGGTGGTAGCCAGCATAATGGTTTCTCGTCAGGTGGAGGCATTGGCAACCTGCAGGGGCAGTCTAGTAGTGGACCAAGACGTTCCCGGCTGGTGGGGAAGATGGTGGGCAAGGTCATTGGGTCGACAGTGATCGGACTTATTGGAAGTGCAATCTTCGGATGTTTTTCCTCCTAGAAATGGGCCGTATCAGATTGGATTCGTACCGGTGAACAAATTTTTCATCTCTCGATATTATTTCTATAGCCTTTCAGAAAAAAAGCGAACATTGTTGGTATCTTGATGCTGCTACTTGGTTGACCAGCTGAGGTCCCCAGGCCTTTATTTATGCTATTTTACAGTTCTGCTTGATGAATTTAGGTTTCTATTTTCTGGTTTTGACTCTTATTATGTTGTTTATGTTTTGCATGCTTTAAGCTCCACTATACATTCGATTACCCAAATAGAGCTATCTATTGTTGGTTATCTTTGCTGGCCTCACCCGTATCCGATGATTGGGTTCAATTCTTTCTTAATGTAATTATTCTTTTACTTCAAAAAAAATAGTCATTCCTATTATAAAATTGCCTCTAATATAATAGGGTAATTTTTTTGTTATAGTTGACATTAACCTTATTGTCTATGGTGTACCTTATTGAAAGAAATGAATATACAACATCATCTTTTTTTTATTTTTCTACCAAACAAATATACTCTCTCCGTTTCATTTTAGTTGAAACATATTCCTTTTCAGGATGTCCCAAAAAGGTTAAAACGTTTTCTCTTTTAAAAAATTTTAAATAATCAATTTACTTTCTTACCCTCATTTAAACTCTCACTACACAAAACCCAATAAATAATTTTTTTTAATCTTCACTCAATCTCTCTTCGCACAAAACCCGAAAAAGGAATCTTTTATTTTTTAATCATTATTTAAACTCTCACTACACAAAATCTAAAAAAAAATTAATTTTAGTTTCATGGGTAAAATTGAAAAAAATAATACAAATTACATACACTCTAATCTCCGTGTCCAGAGAAATGTTTCAACTAAAATGGGATGGAAGGAGTATTTCTTTTACTTTATTAATCCATGCTTTGACACTTTCTTCTCCCTTATTTTTTTTTCTTTTTGGAGTTTTCTTTTTTCTAATAATTAGTTGAACAACTATGAATGAACAAAATTTCAACTATTTGAAAAGCTAATTAATTGAATCTAATTGTAGGTAATATATTATTGGACTAATTAATGGTTAAATATATATTTATGTAATTTTCCTTAATTTTGTCAAAACTTTTCAAAATAACTGTAGATGATAGCTTCTCGCAAAAGAACTATGTCATGTTAGTCACCAAGACTGTAAATGTCACCATCAAGCCCCAGATTAAAGAAACTAACTTTAAGTGAAAAAAAGATGTGAAGCTTTAAATAAATTAAGGCAAAGTCATAATAAAAATAGCTATATATAAAATTAATGTCAACTACAACAAAAATTTTAGTTTTATTTTGACTTACTAAAAGTAAAAAAGAAGGAATCGAAAAAATAGAGATGGAAGAAGAAACAGTAATCGGTCAATCAAAATTTTACCAAATTCCTTTAAATTTTTGCATTTTGTGTTTTATTTACTTTTTCTTACTTTATCATTTAATTTATTGATTCTTGAGATTTTTTTTTGTATGTATATCCGTAAAAATCATGATTACTTTTATTGTTAATTTGTGTTATCTATTATAATTAATTAAATTTCTTATTTTTTGCTACAATAAATTCATCATTATTCTTTTGTCCTTCTCCACTATGCAATCTTAGTTGGATCTTTTCATCGTCATTGCTTCCAAGTTTTCTTTTGTTCTTATTTTTTGTTTTCAAATTTCATATATCAAACAACGAGCGTGGTATATTTTTAAGTAGGACTTGAATTTTGAAGAGAATTGCTTAATTTTTTTTCTTATATGTTTTTGTTGATCTAACTAATTTGGATAGTATCTTAGAAATTTTTTCCCTCATAAACCAATTGTGTCTAAGGGTGTGGTTCTTTAACGATTCACAAATTGGGGGAAAAAAAATTGAAGAACTATAAAAAGTGATTTGATTGAATCTTATGGGCTAAGAAATTGAGCAAAATGGTTTATGAGGAAAAAAGAAGAAGGAAAGAAGAAAAAAAAAAAGAAGAGAAGAAGAGTAAAAAATAAAGGGGACCAATCGGAGGGAAGAGAAAATGGCAAAGAGAAATACTGTATTTCCAATTATAGTTTAAATATTCCAACAACTTAGATATTTTTGACACAAATTAGATCAAAATGACATATATTAATTAGAAAAATTAGGAAACTAAGATCATTAACGTACATTGGAAAATATCCTTAAAACACAGATGTGAATTTTATGGCACTAGACTATAAAATAAAAGAATTTGACATTATATTTCAAATAATTAACACAAATTCAAATTTGGATAATTATTAAAATTTGGGCATTGGAATAAAATTCTCTGCCTTATAATAAAAATTTTATTTCTCTTTTTTTGCATCAATTCAATCTATAATATTTACAATCACTTGACAACTATATTTTCCAAATATATCAAATTTTCTAAAATAAGTCTTTATTTCATTCCGTAACATTTGATCATTTTCCCGGATATATATACATAGAAATTAAAAGAACCTTTAGTGTCTCTCAAAATAAAAAAGAAAAAGAACCTTGCGTGTTAAGTTTTCATTTGTCTTTCATTAGTTAATTTATTTAAAAAATTCGTATCAATTTTTTAAAGGTGTATTACATTCTTTCCCAATTATTATTTCACTTTTATGATCTCTCAACTTTAGAAATTTATTCATTCTTTTTACATTTTTCAATATTAGCAAGGGGAATGATTTTTCTTTTTTGGCATTTGAAGGGAGAAGAAAAAACTAAAATTGATGTTAGAAAGTATAAATAGACTAAGGTAAAAAGCGTAAGTTTTTCAAAGTCAAAGATTGAGATAAAAGTGCCAATAGGGACGGAAATTGGGGAATAAAGTATAATTGGTACCAACTTTTCATGGGCACATTGGCCTTGCTAAGAAAAAGTAAGGTTGTTCCACAAATATATTTCAACTCGCAAGACATTATCTCGACCTCAGCTCGGATTCAACACATATCGCCACCTTGCTCTAAAGCAAAATATCAAAAATGTGTCAAATGTAGTTTGACACCTTTTGTGAGAATCCCTAATTTATCAAGTAATTAGTTTATTTTATTTATATAATCTTTGATTAGATTGCACTTGTAAGTTAGATTTAAGTTAAGTCAATGAGTGAAATAGTTTTTGGAGTTCATAGAATTAAAAATCTAAAGTAAATTAACCATAAGAGCAACTAGGGACAATTTGATAATTTGGCAAGTTAAACGTCAAAATGTGGCCAAGAGAGATAGAGTTGAGTTTCTAGAAGGAAAATGAGAATCTCGATGAAATTTGACCAAAATTTGAAGGGAAAAATGGTAATTTACAAGTCAAAATTGTAATTTCCAGATCAAAATGGTTTTTGGGAAGGTGAGAAATGATGTTTGAAACAATTTGGTAAAATTTGGTGATATTCAGAGTTAAATTGACCAAGTTTGAGAGTTTTCTTGCCAAAAAAGCTAAGAAGGGCAATTTTGGTATTTTTGGTTGCTCAAACTTGGTCATACTTGAGTCAAACCTGGTAAATCAAATTCAAACCTAGTCAAGAGTAGGAAAATACATGGTTAGAAGTGGATGAAAGAAAATCTAAGATTTAAAGTTCATTTAGAGACATAATTGAGAAGTTTATAGAGGTGACATCCATTTATCCTATAGTTTAAGCTTCTTTTCACCCATCCAATCTTTATGCACTTGTGGGAGGGAAGTAACATATTAATGGGGCAAAAAACCATCTTAGAAAACATGGGTGAACTCCATTTTCCCTTGGTTAAGTAGCTTAAACCTCTACTAACCATGCAAAAGTCTTAATCTTTTACCACTTTAACCCCTTCACCCATTTTAAATCCTTATTCTTCCCTAAACCCATAAACTCACTTTCTTCTCTTCCTACGCTTATTCATCATGTCCTAAACTCTCAAACACACAGAAAATCACCAAATAATGAAAGAAAAATAAGAGAAAGAGAGGTTGTGAGTGAGAAATCAAGGGAAGAGTGTACGTGTTACAAAGAAGGGCTTAAGAGTCCGTTTTCTCTAAGAGGTGGCTACGGTTTTTGTATGTTTTTTAGGTGAGAATGTGTTTTGGTTTAAGCTTAGTTCACCCTTGTTTGGGTTGGCCTTTGTGCTTATAAAAAACCTATGATTTTGTGTGAGTTTAAGCTTGGGAAAAACAAGGAAAACCGATGAGCTTCTAGGAAGAAAGCTATGATTTTAAATGTTTGTTTTCTTAAGCTAAGGAATGTATCATTTTTCGTTCTAGTTCTTGAATAATGATATTGCCCCTAGGCTAAAAAATATGTTAGTAATATAGTTAATTTACTATGGTTAAACAAGGAACTCCAAAGGACTAGGACCTAGCTTGTAAGAGGAAGATCTTTGAGCTTGCAAGTGTGAAATCTAGACAAGGGTAAGGTGTTCTAGCATTTCTCTCTTTAAGAAGCTTTAGTTATGTTTTAGCTCAGTAAAAGCTAGGGCAAATTGTAGGGCAAAAGGGGTACGAGGTGACCAATAAAGCCAAAAAAGGTTCAAATGGCACTAAGGTTGGACCTAGCTCTTAGTTTGGGCAATATGAGGTATCTTTGGTCCATGGGCTATAAAATGGTATGTGGACCAAGCCTTGGATACTTGGTATATGAGTGTGGTCAAACCTTCAAGGTTGGCAAGCACAATGTGTTGTAACCGAGTTCACGGGCTCAGTATGTGTGTGTGCGTGTACAACAAAGACTCCTAGGTGCATGAATATTTTTTGGGAACCTAGGAGCATGATAAGGTCACGGGTGTGCCTAAGTGGGCACACAACCATGTATGCCCAAGGGGCACCTGAGGCTCGAGGGTACGCATACACATGCGCGCACAAGCTTCTGGTCGTGCTCACCTAGGGGCCCATACGGGCATATCCCGAGGGGCTTGGTTTCTTGTTGGCCTTGGGTTGCACTTTGGGCATGACCCATTAAGGAGAGCCCAAGGCAAAGCCCTAAGGTCCAAATGATACTTAGGTATAAACAACTTGGGTTATAAGTAAGTATACACATGAGCTTATCAGGTCAAAGGGCCTTAGAAAGGGCAAAACACATCCATGGACACTATGACCCACACAAAATATGGTCAAATCCTACTATATACAATAAGGGATTTTTGAAGCTAGTGAAAGCTAGCAAACTCAAGAACAAATACAAGGATGCATGCTTAAGAGCAAAAATGGACCAATGAATATTTTGTTTGTTTATTGTTTTATTGTTTGCTTGTGTATGAAGTATGAGAAGTCGAGTGCCAAAAAGGGCATGATATGATGATCATTATATAATACTCCACGCTATACGAACTCATGGCCCGCTTATATAATTTATGGGCAAGGTTTATGCATGCATGACAATATGTGCATATGGCCATTATATGTGATGTTATTATGTCTTGTTTGTTTTAGAATGTCTTACTAAGTATTTTATATACTTAATCTTATTGTTAATGTGCAAATAACATTGTGCAAAAGCCAAATAATACACAATAATTATTTGATACTTGTTTGTTAGTTTCTCATAGGTACATTTTGCATACACTACTTGTTTATTTTTCATATATTGCATGCACTTATGGTCAGAGTCTAACTCCAAACTTATTTGCGTTGTACAGCAAGGAAGTCAGGCAAAGGCTTCTTAGGTCGCTTCTCACTTGGGTTTCTTTCTCCCAGGCAAATGTGGGCTTATCAACCATTTGGATTATGATTATTTCGTAGCACAGTGATAATAGCTAATAGGAGGTCTATTGGTATTGGCTTTGACTTAGCATAACCATGACATATATTATTATTAATTCGAGTTAGGCTTATCAGCCCATGACATTACTTGGTTAAGTTGATAGGCAAAAACACTTTGATATTGTGCTGCTACAATATTTACTTGTTATAAGTGTAGATTTCATCCATGGTTTGACATGATATATTACTTATGCATATATGAGCATTAAAATGTTTTCTTACGTGGCCGCACATGTTTTATTCATGTTTTTTACAAATCCCGTCAAACTACTATCTTACTTTATTAAACTTAAGTGTTTTATTAAAACTAAGTAAATGTCACTACTAAAAAAATGTTGGTTTCCAATGGCCTTTTCCAATAGGCTTCACGTTGGAAAACCAAGGTCGTTGGAATATGAGTCATTAAAATTTCCAACAACCTAACCTCATAGAATAATTTGTAATGACTTAATGGGTTTTCAATGGCTTGGCCATTAGATAAAATATCAACAGCTGAAGCCGATGGAAATTTCCAACAGCTTGGCCATTGGAAATGCTTTTTGAAAAAATAAAAAAATAAATTAGTATATTATATATTATTAAAATTATATTTATGTTTAGTAAAAATATATTTTATATTATGTAATTACAAAAATTTAAAATATACTCAAATTCACAAAAATATATATTCACAAACTTAAATTCACAAACTAAAATTCACAAAAATATATAATCAAAAACATAAAATCACAAAATATTCTGACAAACTTAAATTCAAAATATTCAAAAAAATTCACAAATCCATCAAATTAACAAATATTCATCAGAAATTAACAAATAATCATCGGACCTACAAAATGGAAAAGTTTCAAAAATCAAATCTACACTAAGGAGACAAATGATCGGGCAAGGTGAGTGATAGGGCAAGGTGGATGATCCGGTGAAGGACGAATGATTGGGCAAAGACGGACGATCAATGAAGAAGGCGGAGGATCGGCCAAAATGGCGAACATTTAGGCGACGAGGCGAATGATTGCACAATGGTGGACAATCGGCCAACGAAGTGAACGATTGGGAGTTAGCCGATGATTAGCAAACGAGGTGAATGATCAAACGAACGATGACGACGGACAAGGGCAAGGAATCGTGAAACCAAGCAAGGAGAATGACAGAATGGCAACATTCATCGGAATGAAAGATGACCCCAGTGATGGCAATGAGAGAGAACAGTGGCCGGACAGTTAAGATGAGGCGATGGAGTAAAAAGTGAGAACCTGGCCGTCTAGGCAGTGCAAGGGAGAAATGATGGTCGACGAGCAAGAGAAGTGAGGGCAGAGAACAGGGAGGGTTAAGAAATAAGGGTTTTATATAGGTTTGGGTAGGGTTTTGATGGGCTGGGCTTTTATGGGTTTTTATGGGCTTTTATATTATATAAATATATGTGTATGACATATATGTGTCTTACACACACACACACACATATGAATATGTCAATATGAATATATATAAATATATAAATATATATATATATATATGTACATATTACTATTTTTATTTCTAATAAACTAGATATATAAATGTATTACTATATTATTGTTGTTGTTTATAACAAAATATTTTCAAAATACTACTTTCATTTATAAAATGGTAAAGTAAATATGATAAATATTTTATATATGACACACACACACATACATACATAATAAGAATATATATAAATAAAAATATATAAATAAGTATATCAATAAGAATATATATAAAGATACATTATATAAAAATATAAAAATATGTCAATATGAATATATATAAATGTAAATATCAATGTAATATATATATATATATTATAATTATTTTTATTTCTAATAATGTGTGTGTGTGTATCTACATTACTATAACTATAACTATTATTATTATTATTATTATTATTATTATTATTATTATTATTAACAAAATATTTTCAAAATACTACTTTATTTTCAAAAATTGTAAAATTCATTCTATATTCCAACAGCCTTTGCATATGAAATTTCCAATAGCCTTGCATTGGAAATTTCCAACACAAGAATTTCTAATGGTCTTCACATTGGAAGTTGATGTTTTTAAAATTCCCAATGAGTTGGTTTCCGTCGATTTAACGCGTTGAAAAATACGGTCTTCAAATTTTCTAAGGACCTGACCATTGGAAACTTATCTCCCTTTTTTCTAATGGTTCATTGCATATAAATTTTAAAATGATTTGACGGTTGGAAAAATGTTGTTTTTTAGTAGTGTGTTTTTCTTAACTCTCAAGTAATTACTAAACGCTAGGCAAGTGACAAAAGATTTTGGAAATAAAGAACAATTCTGGCCTAATTAAAAGTTTAGATTAGACAACAAAATGATCTAACCTAATTAAAGTACTGAATAAGCATTTATTAAGATAGTTCCTCATACCTTTCATATTCTTGAAAATAGAAATTTCACCCCTTTTCTTCCAAATTCTCCTAAATGTTTTACCTACCTATAAAGATGTTGTCCGTATAAAAAAATTAAAGTTAATTTTAAGCATGTACTTCTCGAGAAAAAAAAAAGTACTACCAAAGTGGCTTTAGGTACTTCCATTAGCTCATAGAAATTACTTTTGAGAACTTGATATATTTTTCTTTAACAATAATCCTCAACATTTAAACAATATTCAGTGAGTTTGATATAATATTTTTTTCCCCGAAAAAGTTGTCAATCAGAATCTGATCTCAGAATATCATTTAACAACTTTCAATGAGTTTGATGTCATATATCTAACGTAATTTAATTTTCTAATAATTTTAATAACTTGTTATTTATTAAATTTACCAAAAATGGTGGATACCAGAAATAAATTTAATGCAGCAACGAGGAGTTTTTTTTTTTAGCCATAGTAACCTTTATAAACTGTTTCTCAACTGATGTTGGTTTAAGAAAAGCGTACTATACGTACTTCCCAAGTGGTTTTGCTAATTCTTTTCCATAAAAAAAAAAATTATTCCAATTAAGAGTGAACCAAAAAGACATTTTGCAAATTAATGATATAGATTTATTAGTTTAAAGATATACCATTATAAATGGAAATAAAAGTTATATGCTATTATTTAGAATACACATACCACTACTAACTGAAATTAAATTCTAAAATTTTGAAATACTAAATTTGTTCTATATTAAGGTCTATCTATATTTTCTAGGCATTGTTTCTAATGGTTTTAAAAGTAAGAAAGATACTAGAAATCCTAGATTTTGATCAAATATTCATTTAATTCCTTAAGTTTACTAAAAAAAATTCAAAGTCCTTTATTTTACTAAAATATAATACAATATTATTTTTGTGCCATCAATTAACTAATCTAAAATAATACATTTTTAATAATTTTTTGTTTGATAATTTCTTGTCCGTGGGATGGGCGTAAAACTGGTTCATACATATATAACATGACAAAATGTAATTAATAAACGCATTTTAACTAAACTATCAAAGTTTATATAAAAGAGTTTTTAACCCTTATGTTGTATCACTACAAAAAAAACCCCTTTTACCAATGGCCAATTTTCCAACGGCTTGGCCATTAGAAATTTCCAACGCGCTAAGCCGTTGGAAACTGCGGAAAAAAATTGATTCTTCTAAAAAAACATCTCCAACTGCTTTGGGCATTGGAAGTGTTGAAAAATTTCCAACGGCCTAAACCGTTGGAAAATAGTAAGTAAAATTATGGATTTCAATATTTATTGTTTCCAACGGCCTAGGCCGTTGGTAACTATTTTTATTTTTCCAACTGCCTAGGCGTTGGAAACTATTTTTGTTTTCCAATTGCCTAGGCCGTTGGAAATTTTTTTTTTTTCCAACTGTTGGAAACTATTTTATTTTTCCAACTACTTAGGCCATTAGAAAATTTTTTTAATTTTTCCAACTGCTTAGGCCATTGGAAATATTTTGATATATTAGATACACACACATTTATATATATGCATATTTATATTGCATTGATATTGATATTTATATATATTTATATAATATATCATAATATTTATTTATCATAATACATATATATTAATACATATATATATCTTACACATTATTATTATATTTATACATAGTATATTTTAAACATATTATAATACATATCATATTTTACACATATCATAATAACATATACATATTATACTACAATGTTTCATATATTATAATGTATGTAACATATATATTAATGTATATATAAATGTTATAATGTTTCATATATATAATGTATATAACAATATATTATACTATAATATAACATAACCTATATATATTATAACCCAACCCAAATATTAAAGCACAGCTCATATAATTGATAATTATATTTATAAGTATTTTTTCAGATAAATATAAGAGACAATTAAATGATAATTATCACACGTGATTTTAATAATAATAATAATAGTTATGAACATATTACTACATATATATATCATATGTTAAAATGTGTCATAATATATTAGTATAATACATAATTTATCGTAATATATCATATATAAATATTAATAAATCAAATAATAATAGTTATAGTCATACATTAATTATAAATAAAAATAATATATATATATATATATTATTGATATTGATATTTATCATATGTATTTATGTCGTATGTATATATGTCATAGACAAACATATTAATGTTTTGTTAATAATAATAATAATTATTATTATTATTAGGCCCAAATTGCCCAAAACTACATCACTATATAACCCTCACCCTCACCCACTCGCCCAAAACTAACCTAGCTATATATACATATATTATCCCTCTTCCTCAACCTCACCCACTCGCCTCCTCTGCTCTCTTCGCTCTCACCCACCGTCTGGTTCTCTGCTCTTCTCGTTTGCGCTCTCGACCTGCTTGCCTTCCTCTCTCTCTCATCGCTCCGCTCCGTCTGCTCTCCGTCTCTGCCACCTTCTATTTGCCTCTCTCTCTCTCTCTCTCTCTCTCTCTCTCTCTCGTCGCTGCGCTGTCTGCTCTCTATCTTGGCCACCGTCTACTTGCCTCTCTCTCTCTCTCGTCGTTGCGCTTCGTCTGCTCTCCGTCTCGGCCTCCGTCTGCTCGCCTGTCTCCCCATCATCGTTGCGCTCCGCTCACCGGTCATCACTCAGATCCGTTCTCCTCTCCTCGCCTAGATCCGTTCTCATCTCCGCTCGCCGGTCCTCTCTGCTCGTCTCTCCTTGCCCAGATCCGTTCTCTTCTCCGCTTGCCAGTCCTCTCTGCTCGCCATCCACCTTGGCTCCTCTCTGCTCGCCATCCATCTGTCGTTTCAATTTTTGTTCTTTCTCTTTTAAATTTTGGGGATCTCGTTATATTTTGTGCTTTTGTTGTATTTATTGTGTTTTATTTTATGTTAGTACATATTTGTTTTCAGTATAATTTTTCTTATTTTATGCTGATTATGTAATTTTTCTGATTTTGTTATTTCTGTAATTTTATGTATTTTTTATAATTTTGTGGTTTTTTCCTTCTCATTTTCTTTGTGTAATATAAGATATAATTTGTTCATTTTTTTGTCATCTTATAAAATATAATTTAGGACTATATAAAATATATGTTTTATATATATAAATATTTTTTTTTTATTTTCGTATAACAAGTTTCCAACAGCTGAAGCAGGTAATTTTCCAACAGCCTAAGTAGCTTGACAGTTGGAATGTGAAAAAAAAAATTAATTACAGTCGTTGGAAATTTCCAACGGCTGATTTTCCAACAGCTCTCATCTGGGCAATTGGAATCAAAACTTTCAATACATTGATTACCAACAGCTTGCTTTCCAACGACTTGGTGTTGGAAACTTGAAATTTTCCAACGGCTTGCCGTTGAAAATGACCGTTGGAAAAAGGCTTTTTTAGTATAATACTTACGCTTATTGCATTAAAAAATGAAAAGTGTGAAGTATGCTAACAACAATTTAAAGTTTTATGTATCTCTTGGGATCTTTCAAAAAAAAAAAAGAAAGAAAATAAAGAAATAGATCAAAAGTTGTTAAAAAAAATGACAAAAAATAGTAGAGAATTCAAATTTATGTGGTTTTCTCACGAATGATTAATGGGTTTTTTATTGTTGGAGTAGAAAAATTATTCGTTCCAAGGAAATGAAAACATATGCAATTTATATATATATATCCACCTTAGCCAACTTTCTTGACATGAATTTTAAGTTTAAGTAATTTTTAAATAGCCTCTGATTATATATTAGTTTCCAGAGGAGCTAATATATATATGTTTACCATTAACAGGAGCCAATCGCATCCTCCGACAAACAACGTTCCTGTCACGTTTCACTTTCACCAGCATCACAGGGCGTAATTTGTCCTCTTCTTTCTTATTAAATATCAACGATCCAGAACTTCGATTGATATTTCTTAGGCGATCAAAAAAACCAATCTTTCTTGGTTCTTCCGTCCTTCAACCCTCCTTCTCCTCTGTCAAGTGAACAAAAGCAAACCCCAAAAATGGATCACGGAAGCAACTCGATGCCGGGTATGTCTCCACCCATGTCCGACAACTCCATGGACATGGGCATGAGCATGGGCATGGCCATGCACATGAGCTTCTACTGGAGCAAAAACGCCGTCGTCCTCTTCCCCGGCTGGCCCGGCCGGAGCCTCGGCATGTACATCTAATCCCTCTTCTTCATCTCCCTCCTAGCCATCGCTGTTGAGGTCCTCTCCGTTCATGAGCCAGGGATCAAGCTCGCCTCCAACCCTGTGCTCGGCGCCTTGGCTCCGGCTGTAGTTCATGCCCTGCGAATGGGTCTTGCTTACATGATCATGCTCGCCATCATGTCTTTCAATCTTGGGATCTTCATCGCCGCCATCGTCGGCCACGGGATTGGGCTTTTCCTGGTCAAGGCTCGCGCCTCTGTGGTGGCTAATAGAGCCGGAAATGTTAGCTCTCCGCACACTGTTCCTAAAGTCTGATGGTTCTTCACTCGCATAGATTTATTACATCAGTAATAGTGTACTTATTTTTCCTTTGGTTGACTCCCCTCTTTCCTACTTTTTCACATATATAGTACTATTAAAATGTTGATTTAGATGCCTTTTCAGATTTTTTTTATGGTAAAAACAGATACTTCATTAAGAATTCGTCAGAAAGGCATCCATTAGGCGAGATGAATTATAAGTATGTGCTACTGTAATAATATCTTTTCAAGTTTAAAAAGTAGATATTTGTGCTGTTCTGCTAATGCCTTTCCAAGTTTAAAAAATAGGTAGTATAAATTACTACCAACATATGATTGCTTAAGTGGTTTAAGATGTTATTGATTTTGGATTCAAATTTTAACTTATACAATTTGGATGAGTAGTCTTGGCTTTATGTAGCCAGTTTGTAAATATATTAGAGAACAATGATATATATTCTAAAAATATGAAAAAGCATGATATATTGATGTTTCATTTTTCACAAAATATATATCGAAAAGAAACAAGTTAGAAACAGCTTGTATTGCTCGAGCAGTCTTGAGGGATTTTTATACTACAGTCCCAAGTTGGTTTAATTTTCTAATTGAACTATTTGGTGGAAAAGACGGACTTGTAATTTCTATGACCTAAACTTTTAGGGGTAGGATCGATCTAGTGGTCATTTTCTACGTTTATAATAATTTTCTTAAGACACGTATATAATTTTAAAAAAAAAAACAAAGCGATTTAATTATTAGCAACTGGAGTCATGTGTCATGCATTGCAAAGATTGAAGAAGTGAGGTGTCACCGGTTGCAATTTAAAGGGCTCTATATGCATCCATGTATATATATGGGCTTTATTTTTGTAATTACCCATAATATTATTCATTTACAGAAGTAAATTTTGTTTCCATCGATAGATTAAAATCACAAAAGACAAATGTTTGAAATTAGTTGCTCCCGTGTTCCAATATTATGGTCAAGTTTCCCATATGTAGATTACGGGGACAGTTTATTTAGCATTATGTTAGATTAATTTAAGATAATTTTTTTTTATTTTTACATTTTTTATACTTTTTTTACTTAATCAACTGTAAAAAAATTAACAAATTATTGATTAAATAATAGAATACTCCCTCCCATTCCGAAATTATTGAAGCATTTGGTTTGACGTGGATTGCAAGAAAAAGGACAAAAAAAATTATGAGTTGTTTTCACTTTCACCTTTAATTTTCTGCACGTAAATAAAAAAGTTGAAAAACATATGAATGTTAAAATGATGATTTAAAGAGTAATATGGTAAAGTAACTTTTGGGTCTACGACTTGTAATTTTATAGTGTTAGTAAGGTGTATTTATATTTTAAGGATAATGGAGTTTTAGTTTAGATTTCAGGTTCTCCGAGTCATGAGGTATTTCTCTATTTTTAGTTGGAGTTTGTCGTGGTGGCTTGTTCAAGTTAATTTTTTTTATAGAATTGGGTATTTTTTGTACTATATTTTTATTATTAATATTATTTTCTTTTGAGGTTCAAAAAAATTAATATGAAAATGTTGCAAAATTTGATACAGCCAGAAATAAAAAATGTTGCTAACAATTTTGAATAAAGGGAGTAATCGGGAAAAAAATAAACAAAAAAAGAAATTCGTTGGTTCTAACTTTCTGGGGGGAAAAATGCAATTTGAGTAGCCACAACTTAATCACAAAAATGAAAAAGAAAAAGGATGGACTTATCTGCAACACCTTGAAACGTTCGAGGGCCAGATTGAAAGTCTCAACCGTTAGTTGAGTTAAATCAACTACCAGTGACACAGTGCAGTTTCAAGTATGGATTGCCACCAATAATATTTTTCAAGTTTTATAGCTTTTATAAGGGCATTATAATCAAATTTAAGAAAGGACACAGTGCATTTATTTATAAATTTTAAGGACTCGGGTTTAGAGAATTTACCATTTTAGAAGGGGAATAGGCTTATTTATGTCTGTCCCTAATTTCTACTTTGTCACATACATTCTTTCTCTACAGGACAGCCACAAGGCACATAGTAAAGTTAGCCCATGTAACATATACAGCCAAATTACATTACATCTATTGTTTAATTGCGTCTTCTTGCAAAATTCTTTTAAAAGAGTTTGATCAATCTGTTCTTCTTCTATATCCATGATCTTCCAATTAAGAAAGACATATATCCCTCACTTTAATCGTCACCCCAATGAGTTTTGTTCTGTTCTGGAAATTACTCTCTATTTAGAATTACAAATACACCAGGAACACCACCTTGCATCATCTCTCTCTCTCTCTCTCTCCGGAAATGGATTTTGGGAACAATAATGGGATGCCATACAGCTCCAACGGCATGGACATGATGAGTATGGGTAACATGGACATGGACATGGGTCGGATGTCGCCCATGCACGAGACCTTCTACTGGGGAAGGGAAGCCATCGTCCTCTTCGACGGTTGGCCTGGCCGGCATTTCGGTATGTACATGTTATCTCTCTTCTTCATCTTCTTCGTATCCCTTTTGGTCGAGGTCCTCTCCGCAGCGCAGACGAGCAAGCTCGGCACCAGCCCGAGGATCGGCGCCCTAACCCTGACCCTTGTTCATGCCGTTCGCATGGGTCTGGCCTACATGGTCATGCTCGCCGCCATGTCTTTCAACCTCGGGATCTTCGTCGCTGCCATCGTAGGACACGCCTTCGGGTTCTTCTTGGTCAAGGCTCGCTCTCTTGCTTCCACTGATCGAGTCCGGAGCCAGGCCTCGCCCGCCACGGACTCCAAAGCCTGATGGTTTCTGTTACGGTACGTGTTCGCCGTCACGAGTTCGGGTTCAAGTAAGATAAGAAGAAAAGGTGGAAATTCGTGGTTTTAAGTTTGCATTGATAGGCTATATCGCGAGGTGTCATAATTTGATTGGCGGTTGTAAATTTAGTTGCACCCATCTGTTACTTACGGCATCAATAAATTTGTGTTACTTGTTATGTAAATTACTTTAAAGAATGATTACTTTGAAAAACAGGAGCACCCGGTTCCATCCAACAAACAAAAACTAGTCTTCCCCATGTACGACATGCATATAATCTAGCTGAAATGTTTTATGGCTTTGATTCATGTTTTGATCAGAAATCTGAGGGTATAAAGCTGATAGCTTAATTTAACAAAAACAAAAAAAAGGCTAAATACATACTATTTTCATCCTACATTCTTGGTAATAATTTCTATATTAGATCGTTTTAAATTTTTGTAACATTTTTATATTTATTAAATTATTTTAATATATTATCCTTTAAACTATTATTTTTAATATTCATATTTTTACTTTTATTCACTTACGTGTAAAAAATGAATAATAAAAGTGAAACTAAAATATGAAAAAAAATTTCTCTTCTTTAATCTTCTTGGCAATTCTATGTGTGAAAAACATTGGATGGATGGGGAGTATGATATTAGTGATGGGTTTACCTTCAATTTCTGTCGATTTAACAACAACATTGATGGAATGACTAATTTGCAAAATGCAATAAGAAGTTTACCACAAATTTATTAGCAACAAATGGAAGGTTTGGGGATCTAAAGAAGGCTAATCTCGTAATTTTCTGGCACAATATTAAAAAGGATAAAGTTGACACACGTGTCACATAGTAGTAATGCTACTGTCCGTTTTATCCCTATATCGGAAACCAGAGGCACAACTACAAACTAATCTCAGCCTCAAACAGACACAACAAAACCAAGACAAATGCCTCCAAACATGAAAGCGTTGTGCTTCTGCTTGTTTTGCTGCTCTCTCTACATAAAAATAGGGAGAGGCAGAGGCTTCGTTACTTGAGCAAGTCGCTGCTCAGTCTGACCACCGTCCATGGCAAAACCAATGTCGATTGAAGTATGGAACCCAAATGGAAAATACAGAGTCGTCAGCACCAAGCCAATGCCCGGAACTCGTTGGATCAATCTCCTGATTGAACAAGATATTCGCCTTGAAGTAACAATCTCTTTTTGCCTCCAAAGTTCTTTATTTATTTATTTTTTCTTTTTTCAGTTTGGTCGCTTGAAGTACTTGCAAGCATAGTGATTGCTTTCTTGGGTTTCTTGGGTCTTTTTTCAAAATTCGTTTCTCTCCTGAAATACTTCTGTTAGGCCTAATTCGAAGTTTTTGAACTTCTGAAAGAGAACTTTCTGCAGGGGCTTCAGGTAACCAGACATTGTCTTATTTACTTGGCTGTGCTTTCTGTTTCTGCCTCCAGATATGTACCGAGAAGAAAACAATACTTTCTGTTGAGGACATCCTTGCTTTAATTGGTAATCGCTGCGATGGGGTGATAGGCCAGGTATTTTTTTTTTTTTTTTTGGTTTCCCTTTAAACTTCAAAGATTGTTTCATATTTGTGTTTTTTAGATTTTTCATCTTTTCGTTCTTCATTTCAGTTAACTGAAGATTGGGGAGAGACCTTGTTCGGTGCATTAGGAAGAGCAGGAGGGAGAGTTTTCAGTAACATGGCTGTTGGGTACAATAATGTTGATGTTAGCGTAGCCACAAAGTATGGTATTGCTGTTGGTAACACTCCTGTAAGTCCCACTTCTTTTTGTCTACTTCAGTCGGTAGTATTCAGAAAGCTATTTGGCTTATGTTTTGCTTAAAATAAATTCGTCATGAAAAGATAAAGGTTTCAACAATTAGTTCTCATTTGAATCAAAACTTAGCCTTGCTCTTGGATTCATTGTAAGAACAAGCAGCTCCATCTCATTCCATAGACCTGTTTCATTGTGTTCTAGCAATTTTTGTGAGCAAACCAGCTCAAAGTTCGCATTAATATCTTTCTGGAAAATTTCCATCTTGAATAAAGTTTTTATGCTTACGTGGTTTATTTGTTAGGGGGTCCTGACAGAAACAACAGCAGAATTGGCAGCTTCACTTTCTTTGGCAGCTGCTAGAAGAATTGTTGAAGCAGATGGATTCATGAGAGCCGGCTTATATGATGGATGGCTTCCTCATCTGTACATTCACCATTCACCCCCTATAATGCTTATATCTCAGTTCTATTTTCATCGTTTTCAAAATTTGAAAAGAGAGGATGGTAGTTCCATTTCCATTAGCAAGTTCCATGAATTTTATAGGTTTGTGGGAAATCTGCTTAAAGGACAAACTGTTGGTGTCATTGGTGCTGGTCGCATTGGATCTACTTATGCAAGAATGATGGTAATATCTGCCAGTCTTTGCTAACCAATTTCATCATCGAAATGAACTTTTAACCATTTGGAATACTTTTTACTGAAACCAATTTGGAGAATGCGGTTTCAAGCTTCAAAGAGTTCTACGATCTACCTTGGATGAATTTGACTTTCAGTTCTTGTTGTGCTTTCATGAGATTAACTTTGCTGCTATCATTGTGTTGCAGGTGGAAGGTTTCAAAATGAATCTCATATACTTCGACCTATACCAAGCTACTCGCCTTGAAAAATTTGTCACAGGCATATATCTCAATCCCTGATAGAGAAGTTTTGTCTTTATCTAACAATTTCCAACAGACTGACAAAAAATAATTGTTGCAGCTTATGGTGAACTCTTGAAAGCCAATGGGGAGAAGCCTGTCACCTGGAGAAGGGCATCCAGCATGGATGAGGTCCTTCAGGAGGCCGATGTGGTATAATTTCTTTCCTTGTTCATATAATCAGGTATTCTCTTGAATGATTATGAAAGTATTGGTTTGGTACTAATGGTTTTGCAGATAAGTCTTCACCCAGTGTTGGACAAAACCACCTTTCATCTGATCAACAAGGAAAGGCTCTCAAAGATGAAAAAGGTGAGATTGAACCAAGATGAAATGATTTTGACTTATTTAACTATTGAACTGAAAGGTACAATTACATCTGCAGGAAGCAATCCTTGTGAACTGCAGCAGGGGACCTGTGGTAGATGAAGTAGCTCTAGTGGAGCATCTTAAGAACAATCCAATGTTCCGAGTTGGTCTTGATGTCTTTGAGGTAACCGGTTAGGCATGATCCTCGATGCAAACCATGTGAAAGATAAAAACCTCTACCAACTATCTGATGGTTTTTTGTTTTTTCTGATGTTTATAGGATGAACCTTACATGAAACCTGGGCTGGCTGAGATGAAGAATGCTGTTGTTGTCCCCCACATTGCTTCTGCTTCCAAGGTACAAAACTACCAGTCAGCGGGATTGTACATCAATTTGGGGCATGTTTGTTAACCTGGGTTTTTGCATCGATTTGAAATTCATCAAGCTTGTTTCAACTTTGAAATGAACTAACATGAATTGCAACTTAATACAGTGTAGCTAGATGAACGTATCATTATATTTTAAGTCCCAGTAGAGCTTGCAAATGTCTTACATTCTGGTTGTGGTACCACAGTGGACTCGAGAAGGAATGGCTACTTTAGCTGCCCTTAATGTTCTGGTGAGGATCAAGTTCTCTTGTGGAAACTAATCTGCAACTTTCTCTACTGAAAGTTGGTAATCAATTGTCAACTATTAAGTGTTTCTGAATCTTGATACACGAACAGGGCGGGGTTAAACGTTACCCTATTTGGGGAGACCCAAATCGGATAGAGCCATTTTTGGATGAAAATGCCCAACCTCCTGCAGCCTGTCCAAGCATTGTCAATGCCAGGCCTCTTGGTATTCTTTGCCTCAAAATTCCTCACATTTTACTCCCATTAACTACAGAAACGGGTGAGTTATCTGATAATACCGGTTGGGTGTTTCAGGTTTGCCGACTTCCAGGCTCTAAGTGCAGGTAGTTGATGATGAGTGCCATCATCGAGTGTGAGAGACCGTATGGAGAAACAGAGTATATACCATGTGCCTGTATATGAAATGTTGTTCATTTGCCACATTTAAATCCTGTGCAAGACTGGCTTCTTGACTCTATCATATATGGAATGGACCTTGTAAAAAGTTATTAGTTTCTTATCCTGTATCATCCTTTGCAGAATTGCCTAGAGCACCGCAAAATCAGCTTATAAGAGGTAATGTACATCATCAGTGTTCGGAAAAATTGACAATTGGAATTCATGATACCAGTCGGAGAAGAATGAGAAAATTGGTTATGAAAAAGAAAATGCAGGGTCTTATTTGCTTTATAAGAAATCCAAGACATATAGTTGACCTAAATGATGGGAAGTAACCCTCGCAATTCCTTCCACCTTTCCTTCACTGGTGAAGTCGAAATTTGATCGTAGGGTTTGAATTTAAATATGAAATGCAACTACCAGCACAATAAAGATAGTATACGTTGGTCTTCTATTGATGTGTCAAAGATCTGAAATAGTCTGGAAGAATATATCAAAAATTAACCATCAAATTATTCTTCCGTTGTTACGCAAGTTCTACCGTTGTTACAGAATGGTGCATCTGTTAAGCCCAAAAGCTGAAAACAATCCCACCCGAGGAGGGCTGGTTTCAGCTTCATGATAATCCTCGGAGTCACCATCTGAGGACTCATTACCATCATCCTCCTCATTTTCGACCGTGTTCTTTTCAATCTCTCTCTCTTCCGTTTCAATCTCAGAGATTTCCCCAGGTTTTTTGTCAAACAGACCCTTGAACTGTTTCCTTGCCTTCCTCTCAACTTCCTGTTCATAATATATAACAAGGATAATTAACTCTTTCGAAGTCCCAGTGAGGCATCAAAGATGGGAATTCATAATCCATCTGACAGACCTGCTCTTGTTTTTTAAGTTTTGCTAGAGCCGCTGTAGCATCTGCTTCTGATGATTTGTCCACTTTTATCATCTAATGATGATAAAATAGCCTGAATATTAGGCAATGCCCAGTTTCTAGATTTTAGCGACAGAATGAGTGCAATATTAGAAGTATCTACCGAATTGAAATCATTCCTTGCGTCCTCAAAATCTCCAGCTTGCATGTAGGCCATTCCACGACGGTATAAAGCTTTTACATGAACTGGATTGGAGTCCAGGACCTGAAATTTGGAGGGTCAATCAGTAGTAAACCAGACAAGATCGTCATTACTTTTAAGTAGTAAACCAGACAAGATCGTCATTACTTTACACATAATCTACTGATTTGCAGAAAACAAATCTAGGGTTGATATTTTATCGAGCAGTTGATGATTTGAAAAAACAAAAGAAAAACAAAGATAAAGAAAAACAATTTTCAGGTTTACAATTAAGTCTTCTCTGTCTTCAGACATGGTTTCAAACAGATATTTTCCACATGAATTGTAAAGGCTAAAATTTATAATTGGAGGCCAGCGAGGACATCAAAGTGCATGGGACAGTGAAATTGAATCATTTGCTTTTACAAGGTAGTAGTTTCATTGAGAAAAACAAGGAGCAAGTGTAGTTGCATTGTGCAATTTTTACTGCTCTTAGATTCCCGATGACACACCACAAACAACTTACAAACATGAATCAAATAGCTAGTAATTATCAAAGTTAGTAACTCCACAGTAATAATGAGTCCAATTGCATAACCAAAATGCCCTTCTGTCTATCATCTTTACCATCATTCTACAACTTAATCCCAACTATTGAAAACAATCGCCGGAAGTTCACATTGTCAACTTGCAAGTCCATATTGGCATTACAAATTCATGCAAAATACAAAGTGGGACATTCTTATGCAGTATGTCCCTTTCGCAGCACAACCCTCTTGTGAGGGTATAACGAGATAGAGTTACAAACTCAAACTCATCTTTGTATAATGTTTGTTGCAGTTGCTTGAAAAAGTTTCACAAAAACAAAGATAAGATAGTTACTATATTTGTAATCCATCACAAGTTTATGAAGGGGAAGTTGCAAAACATATGAAAAAAGAAATGTAGCAGTTAAATTTTGACGGGCATAGCACACCTTGTTGCAAGTTTCGATGGCCTTTCTGGATTCCCCCATTTTGAGAAAGCACGCAGCCACATTCAGATGCAACAGATTCTTCAATGTTCAAGAAAAAAATATATATATGAATTATCAAGCGAAAAGGCAAACCAACTACAGAAGCATCAACTGAAAATTGTAAATATAACTTTTACACAGCACGCATTTTCTTGACATACTCTTTTATCCACAAACACTGTTCCCTCTTCATCAGTCTGTGGATTGACATGATTAAATTCCCGAAGCACCTGTACATAAACCAACCATAATAGTGTATTAAACATAAATTCTACATAGACATGAACAAAAGCATAGTGTGGGTTCTGCTAAACCCAACTAGGAATTTTTACATCATGGACCTATGTTACCTTGTCATACTTTGCCTTGGCAAGTTCAAACTTTCCTTCTTTGAAAAGTCTGTTGCCCTGAAAATAAACTACAATATTTTATCCTTCTTCAACAAGATTGTGCCAATAATAACATACTCGCAAAAGCTAAACCAGATGCAATATAAAAGGTGAATGCATGCAAATAGAGTCCACACTTAAACATGGCAATGGATAAATAGCTAATTGCCAGATCAGAACCAGAGTACCGTGGCTCTTATCTTTTCTGCTTCATCCATTATTTCTTGAAAGTTTAAACCAGTCCAATCCTGCAATAGAAAATATAATTATGCACCAAAGGAGTCCAGATATTGAGTGACTAACGTAAAATATATAAAAATCTATTTGAAAAAGCAGGTTTTACTGAAAGAGGTGTTATTGATCTTTGGACTGCTAAAGCAAAAGCATCTGCAACTTAAATGTGAAAACCCTCTAAAGAACATGAAGCAAGATTTGAAGGATCTGCAGAAGAAATTTATGACCTGGAAATATGCTAACCTAACAAACACAGCAAGAGTTGAAGTCTGAAAAAAAAATACAGATTGCCACCACATAGTGAAAATTCTTATAAAAAATCGATTCATTACCCTTGGCGTCTCAAAACCAAGAAGCTCAATCTCCCATTGCACATGGGCGCCTTCTGGAACATTAAGGGGTCTGGAAAATAAGCAGCAATGACATAAATTCACAAAGAGAATGAAGACAGCACATATAAAAGCATGCATAAGCAAAAAGTAGAAAGGACTTCTTTCAACCAAGAATGAAAAACAACCTTGGAAACTTATCATATGCATAATCAGGGGGGCATGTGACGAGAGCAACCTCTCCAGGAAGCATTAAACGGACACACATTTCAAATCCCTCTGGCACCTATGATGAAATTCAAGAAACCCCACTAAATCAAACCCAACAAAAAATTCAACATCACATCTAGGGTGAAAATGAGCTGAACATGTCCAATATTTGTAAGCAAACAGATCATTCATGAATCTAAGTAAAATTTCAGGTTTCTCTCACCACAAAACAGCATCTAAAAGAACCAGCATTCTATAGCTCCTTAAATACAATGAAATTGACCTCACCAATCCTTCTCCAGAACAGAATTCCAAGGGCTGACCATCATTGTCAATTTTAGTGTCGTAGAAGGTCTTCTTTTCATTAAGGAGCATGCCTCTGTAGTGGACACGTAACAGACTATCATGAAGGGGGCAATCCATGGGAAATTCGCCTGTTATATGAGGACCCAAAATAAGTCATACCAGAATAGATTTTACCCGTCAATAGAAAAAGTGTAAACCAAAAAAAAATATATGTTACTCAGCATTCAGAACCTTGGGCACCTAGTAAAGAGAGGTATTTTGAAAGCATGAAAGGAAGTGAAGCTGATTAGGGATCTCACGATTCTAATTCATCGCTAACCTTCAGAATATTAAGTTCCAAATATCACCTGATCAGAATGGATTTTAAGCCTCAGAGTGCACAGATTATCTGATACTACTGAGTGCTAGACTCTCAGATTTCTTTTTTTAAGGTTTCTTTCTGTAACCAAACAGGCAAAACTTCAATTGACCACAATCACATTGAGAACTATTATATGTAGCTAATATGCACAGAATACAAAACCAGTGAACCTAGCAACCTATTCCCCTAGGTACAGTGTCACATGAACAAACTCAATTTCCAAGTGTAGAACGACAAGTTTCAGTGAGGGCTAACAACAACATGATGAATAATTTTTAGCACGGCAGACTTCTCAGAGAAGCACTTTTGCATTTTCTAAAATTTCCCTCACACATAAATCTCACCTGGCTTAAGTATTTACATGTCCTTAGTATGAACCAGAAAGTGTGGATTGAAAATGCTAAAAGGAGAAAAAAAGATCCCTCGGCAACAGTGTCAATGGGAAAAGAGAAGCACCTTGTCCATCGCAAATTCGGCGTTTTATTAGCCGCCCGTCACCTAGGATGTCTCGCACCTATAAACTTAAATAGTCATTAGTTCTAGACTTAACAAAAAAAAATGGCGTATGAGTTTCAAAACACAGGAAATAAAATTTTCTTATGATGGATTTTTTTTTTTTTTGTGGGGGCTGGAGTTTCAAAACACAGGAAAAATGGCCTAGATCTGCTATACAACGGGGGCCAGTCCTCTTCCATCTGTCACCCTCCTGACCCTGTTGAAGTTGGGATTCAGTCCCAAGACTCTGGTTTTAGCACCAAATGTCTTTACCAGCTAAGCTAGTTGGCAATTTTAAATTTCTTCTAAATTTGCTGTAAGTCTCATCTGTCAACCTTTTAAGTAGTCCATGTCATTTAAGCTCACAACAAAGATATTTGAGAAATTGAGAAATTGCACTAGGCCACTGCTCATTTCACATCTAGGAAGGCATTATATCACTGGTGCAAAGTGAAGAAGGATCATGTCCTACCATAAATGAGGTGGATTAGTAATCAACAGAATATGAAAAAGATTTGATCACACGAGCCTCAACTGCCCAGCAACCTTCAAACTCTATGAAAGAGAAACAGGGTACCTGAATGAAATGGACAAGTTCAACTTCAAAGTGAAGTTCATCATATCCATCCACTGAAGGCAAAAGAGGGCATTGAATTAGGTATTTGTTGGTGACAAAAATAATTGCCTTCTCTTCCCGTGCCATTGTTCCAATTCCCATCTCAAGTCCTTTTGGTACCTAATTGATTGGACATAATTAAAAGTATCAGGTCAGGAAGAGCATAAGTATTGAAAATCCAGAATGCAACGTCTTCATCACAAACCTCAGATTTCCCAAGTGTAAAGAAATATGGTTCCCCTTCTGTGTGTGACAGTATTAACTTTCCATCACCTGTCTTTGCAGAAATCCTGAAAACAATCATTGCTGATACATATATATCTCAAGACTGGCTTAATCAACCAAATATAAGTCGCAGAACAATCATAGAAGAATCCTAAGACAGTAAGAACAAAACTTTACCAGGCTTTTACTTCATAAGGTTCTCTAGGAGATTCCCAACCCTGTCCTTCACTAATTACCTGTTCAAATGAAACAAAATGAGACTTTAAATTGAGAAATAGCAACGCCCTGCTAATTTAAGATTTAGGTCATGATGGAAATATTATGCAGATTAACATAGGCTCAATTATCAATAGCAAAGAGGATAACAGACAAGATTTTTATTGATGAATTAAAGCTGGATGGGCAAAAAGGAGAAGTACACCTGCACTTATACTAGAGAAGAATGTGCCACATATGCTGAAGCAAAAAATGCTACAGAATAGAGATGGCCATTAGAGACTGGCCATGCTTTATGCTTCTAAGTGTGGAGCAACGATGAAACAACATGCCAAATAAATAAATGTTGCAAGGATGAGCGGAAATCTGCTCAGATATAGAATTGGAAATGAGAATCTAAGAGGTGAAATCAAAGTAGCTTCAGCTTGGGACAAAATTACACAAGGTCGCCTTAGGTGGTTTTAGATCATCAATCTTGAAGAGTGATACGTTAGATAATAGAGTAAGGAAATGTGACAAGGGTAGACCTAAACTTGGGTAAAGATGGTAGAAAAGTATCTTGCTTTTTTAGAGCTTCAGAGAACTTGCTTCCAACAAAGCAGAACAGAGAAACGGAACTCAGGTAATCGACCCCAACTAACTAAGAATTGAAATTAATGCTTAGTTGATTGATTGATTGATATGAACTTCATAGCAAGTAATATCCATGTGAAAAATAAAAACAAAAAGTAACTTCATGGTCATAATTGACTACAAAAGCTGAAGATTTTTGGTGTTAATACCTGCTTTAAAACTCCAAAATCTTCAGTAACAACCTGAAAACGAACCAGATTAAACTCTCTATCATAACCATCTACGTCCTCAGTCAACATAATCTAAAGCTGCATCACCAGGTGTACACAAGATGCTGGTTGTTTTTTAGGAATGTGACCAAGATTATGGGCTGCCTCAAGACCCTCATCAAAGTTCAATGCCAAAAAACAGTAAAGACCATCATACCTTCACTTTTCCAAAATCTATCAGTTCAATCTCAAAATGAAGTTCATCATCCACAGGGAAATTGCTTGGAACAGGAACTGGACAGTCCTCCTCACCATAGTGCATAGAATGTTTCATCTTGAACTAAGTTGGACAAAAACAAAGCCTTACACAAAGTAAAAGAAAATTACAGGAAAAAAAAATGAAACAAAAATGAGCTATCTATCTTTACCAACCGATTAATTGCTCACATCAAATTGACTTGAAAAATGCTTGACGGAAGTGTTTATACTTTTAAATGTACAGAATATATTAGCAAATGTGGTAAAAAAATGGGATGTAGTGTTCAATCTTTTTAATTTCTAAAAATCATATATATCTTTTCCTATCACTGTAATCTTCAAATTTTCAGTTCTTCTACACGCAAACATGCAGACCAAAGCAGAAGAATGAAAGAGAATTTGGAGGAGGAATAGAGAGAGAGAGAGAGAGAGAGAGAGAGAGAGAGAGAGAGAGAGAGAGAGAGAGAGAGAGAGTCTATACCATAGCCACTTCTCCCTTCAACATCGTTGGAATTCCTTCCAGCAATCCCAATAGCATCTTGCTCTTGCCCAAAACAATTCTTATGGGAATGCCCTTGCCTATTTTGCAAACCAAATTCTTATGTATGTCCAGAAAAGGTATACATTTTCAAAATTCAATTGGCTAACAATCAATTATGAAACGCCTGATGTCAACTTGCCGCATATTAGCATGTAGAGCAAATATAAACAAACAATAATTCAACCAGGCTTATAAAACCAACAATGATTCTACTCCAATGCTCTCAATGTATTCACCTCCAGACTCAGATCTCGTCGACTGAACAACAACTCCATTCAAAGTCCTCACAGTACAGTGATATATGACCTGAAAACCAAGAAATGAGAAATTCCAACATCAACTATCTCACAACATTTCGTTAAAACATCTCAGTTTTGTTCAGTATCATCAGAGCCTCTCTAACACTGTCAAGAGTCAAAACCCGCTTCAGAGTGAGAAAGCCATCAGTCTCTAACCTGGTCACCATCTGAAGGCATCGATTCTCCTCCTCCAGGCCTCATCAACGCTTTCATCAAGCTTCCAGGAACAATCTTCTTCCTCCTAATTCACCAAACAAATATGTTCAAGCAGAAATCAGTATTGCCTTCCAAAAAGAGCAGCAAAAAACCCGAGACGCATCAAACGATAACTGATATTGACGCTACCTGTTCTCCTCTTCAGATTTTTCTTTCTTCTTCGCCGGCTTATACTCATCAACATCTTCACTTACAGCCATATCACTGCAATTACGCCGAATTAAGCTCAAAAACTCACTCAATTTCTCGCCATTCCGTGTTCGCTTCGCGACACGAAGAACTGCTCAGACGAGAACAGCTTAAAACTTATGCGAATTGGAACAGAAAGTCGAATTACCTGGATACTGGAGGCTGAAGACGAAGCGCGACTTTCTGGAAATGTCGTTGATTCTTTTTTTTTTCTTCCCTTTGGTTTTTCCCCCGTAACTACGATCAAATGGAGGAGGATTAACGTAGACCGTCCGCGTCTGTTGAAGACGGTTTGGTCCTGACCAAGATGAAATAGCAGGGCGAACGAAGTTGCAAATCATAGCCCAATAATCGGCCCATTTTCCTGACTACTTGCATCTAACCATGGCCCGGAACAATTGTGGGCTACAAATGAATTTTTTTTCTTTTTCAGAAAACAACTGGAACCGACAGTGCCTTTCTTAAAAGAAAAGAAAAATAAAACGTAATATTGTGCTTAATAGCAAAATCACAATTTAACAATTTAAAATCAAATTAAGACCCGCAAACTAACACATGATTTAGCTTGAACAAGGCTACAAATTTTAATAACAAGCCCATCAAGGCTCCTACCAGATCTTTGGAACAATTTCTTTTCGTTCCAAATAGCGTAGACAATGGGTACAACAAGAGGTGAGTAAAATTTTGATTACATCCAAAATAACTGAATAACTATACAAAATTGATTTTCAGTTATCACTTTTAAGTGTAATTCTGAATTTTATTATAACCAAAAATTTATATATAAACTTGTTCAATTTTTTTGTTTGCTTCAATTAAAATTTGGTTAACCAAAATTTCATTTTACTTGTATTTATGTTTGAGGTCTAAAAAAGATTATATATGTAATGGATGTATGCTATGTGTATGTATGTGATGTTTGGATTTGAAATAGATCATATATGTTTGTTATATGATTGAAATGTGTGTTTAGATTAAAATCTGTGATGGATGTTTGAGGCTTAAAATATATATACATATAATTTGGTATCTAAACTAAAAACTGAATAACAAAAAAAAAATTTAATTACTTTAGCTTTTAGTTATTTTGGTTTTCTCTTATAATTTGGTGAATTTGGTTATTAGAATATAAGACCGAAAATTGAATAAATTAAGATATTCTATTTTGGTTAAAAAAAAAACCGATTGAACAATCCTAAGAGCAACTATGCATCTTTGAATCTTTGATTTAGCTATTGTTCTCTTAACTCAAACATCCAACTATAGACTTTTCTTGTTCCATAAGTACTGTTTTCCCTCTAAATCTAGATGATTGAAAGTGTCATGGAGCAGGGAACGAGAAAATATCATATTTTAGAACTAAAATAAGTAAAAATGCTATACAAATAAGAGTGGGAACAAAAGTGACATCCAAAATAGAAAAATTATGTCACATAACTGAAAATCAAGTTCGACGAAACTCCTTATACTTGCTTACATAACATTAAGTAGTTCGAGGCCTCTGCATTTAAATAGTGCCTCTGTGTTCTTCTTAACTCGTACTTTAATTAATTTTATGAGTAAATATTCTATCCACCATCAATGGAAAAGAAATTCCCACCAACAATTAATTTAACCATAATGTTAATTAATGGTGTTATTTAAACATAACATACCTAGCAAGTAAAAAAGAAAAAATAATCATAACTACAAATCACGAGATTAACACTTTAAATAAACAAAAAGGCAAAACAAAATGTAAAGAGCACAGCTAGAAAACAGCACAAGGGAATCATAGCATAGATAATTAAATTACATGAAAATAAAAACTTGATTTACAATAATTTTTTGCCCTTAATGATATAGCATACCCTGTTCAGAGATGGGCGACGAGTCGACCCGACCCGAGACCTGTCAGTCCGCATACTCCGCTCATAGATGGGTGCCGGGTCGAGCCGACCCGGGACCGGCCAATCCTGAACCTGGGTCAAGGAGGATCGGGATAAACCTGATACCAGGCCGGGCAGTCCCAAGGCGGGTTCGGGGAGGGTTTGGAGGTTTTTTTTATTTTTTTTTAAAAAAATTAGAAACATAATTAATTGTATATGCAATAAATATTTTTAAAAAAACACCACATCCGATATAAAATTGAGTTAAAAAGCCAAATCGTACTTACAAATAATCGGAACGGACATTATATTTTAAAATGGCAAAAACGCTCCGAAAATAATGAAAACTAAAAACATATGATCTGTGCGTAATAGCATAATTAGATCAAATACAAACTATATGTATAATCGGAAAAAAAATTCAAGTCTCGGTATCGAATATTACCTTGTCATCGGAACTCTTTTGGTTTTGCTGTCGGAGTGCTGCAAGACCCCAATCTCGGTTGCACACGCATACTTCTACCACCTCAAGTGTCAATCTTAATCATTTTTCCGATATCACCCGTTTTCCTGCACTAAACGCTGCCTCGGATGATACGGTGGAGACTTAAAAGGCAAGAATCCCATGTGCAATTATTGACAAAATCAAAAATTTTGATCTTTTTTGTTTCCACCACTCCAGTATGTCAACGTCGCTTAACTTGAACGATGTATTAAAATAGTTATCGACCTCAACTAATTCTGATGTCATCAGTCAGAGTCGTTTGAGTATTTAGAGGCCCGGGTTAAATTTTGATAAGATTGATTTCCTTAGAGGCTCGGTTTGAGGAGCTTCGGATCTTACTTTATCCGAATGCCGCTCACAATATAACTTGTATAAAGAATGCAAGTACTCGGAAATAGTAACAAACATAGCCAAAACATTTATATGAGACATTTCTAAATCAGTATAAAAAATTTATTTAAGCAATGTTATTGTGCACGTTAATTTAACATATGGGTCAAGTAAAGAGCAACTAAAAATATAGGTAAAATGTTTTCGAAATACTGAAGCCACTTACCTATTTGGCTAAAACGATTCCTCTTGTGGCTGGAAAATTTTGGTTCACCTGATCGGCTAAAGCAATTTTCTGTTGCGGCTGCAGCAATTTCTCATCTACTTGTTGCAGCTGCTGCAAGTTTTCCGCCTATTCGGTGAATATGTTTTTTGTCTTTTTCTTTTTCTCATGATGGACCTTAACGTCAAATATCACCGGTAGTTTAAAGTGTTAATTAGATTAGTAAAGTGTTTCAAATTATTTGCTAGTGAAAAAAAAAATTCCACGAACGGTACTTAGAATATTTACCCTAATTTTATATCACGTTCATCTTTTTTGAATTCATACATGAACTTATGTACATTAAAATAGTATCCATGAATCTTACTTTTAATTAAAAATATGAGTTAAAGGCAAGTAAAATTAAGTAAGGACCCATTTTTATTTTTTTTTTGGACCCGCTATTTCAAATAAAAATATTAAAAAATTATTAATATCTTCACAAAATGAATTTATTGAGATAAAAATTTAAGTCACTCATTACAAAGTCACATTTTTTTTTGTTGTTTTTCTTTTTTATCTTAAAATCATGACTTAAATGCAATACTAGCTATTGCACTTTACCTAATTGGTTTAGTTAGCCCTCAAATTGCGAGTTAGCCAATAATCATTGAACTTTAAAAATCAAGTTGTTCGAAAATTTCAAACTTATTAATTCCTAATAAAGGTGGCAATGTCATCAAATAAATAGGTTATTTTCTACTTCTTTTTAGTGTGAAATTATAAACTCCACTATGTTTGGGTTTTTATTTAAAAAATAGAATTAGTATATTTAAGGCAATCGAATTTATTACTAAATTTACTATTTCATGAAGTTTGAGGTCTTTATAGTTTTTTTTTTTTGGAACACATTATTTTAACTTCAAGTTTGTATGAAACTTCATTAACATCACCTTATGCTATAATATTTTCTATAAAATTATGTGTCAAGTAAAAATAATAACAAAACGCATTACTATTAACTTCCACATGGATAACTTAAGATGTGAAATATATGTATTTTTTTTATAGGAGATGTCAAATATATACTCCCTTCATTTCCGCATTGATTGACCCATATATCTTTTTTTACTGAAGTTTGACTTGAACATATTCATATTAATATGTATTGAAAAAAAAATTAAAAGTGATATTTAGAAACTATAATATTTAAAGTTTCATTTTCATATAAAATATTTATAATTTTTTTATAAATTTTTTTTAAAAATAAAATCATAAATTAGTTGTTATGAATAGTAAAATGGTCAATTTTTATGAAACGGGTGTAGTATTAATTACTAGAATGAAGGAAAAGGTCTATTAGTAGGTTACTGGGAAATCGAAAGTCAATTTCTTCCACCTAATCATGTCTCCTCATGCTCCTGCTTGTGTTAATCCTCTTTTTAATCTATTATGGATGATCTGCTCCCCAGTAAGAAAACCATGCTTGCAAGTTAAGCGTGTGTATGTGTGTGATTGTGATTAATCATATTATTAGTCTACTCCAATTAAATATGATATCTACTAATTCTATTCATACAGTTTTCATTCAACCTACCAGTGATTTCATTCACTTATTGTGCTAATTGTTTGTCTATGCCAAAACTTATTCTACCAACTTTTATTTTTTATAGGCACATGTTTCATTTTCTTTAAGCTTGTTTGGCAAGTGTGAATAATTGTGATCAATGTTGGAGTTCTAAATAATTATGGATGGTAAGACTATATAGTTTTCAAAACTTCTAATTCTAAGACATTGGATAGCTTTCTCCAACTCCTTATTACTAATCACTGAACCTCCTGACAAAGTGTACCATATTTTAAGTAAAATTCAAAATTCATCTATGTACCTATTATTCTACACTTCAATATAGTAGGATTAACGTTGACACTTTTGATATATAAGCTTGGATATGATTAGACCTTTTCCTCTAATTAAACACTCAATTTTCTAGCTAGTATCTGAAAGTTAGTGTATCATTCTCTTAACTAATTATTATTAATTTTATACATTGTTCATGTTTTTAGAGTAGAAAAAATAGAAACATAACTTTTCTCACTACTTGAAGTGCAAGTTTTAAAAATTTAGGTATATGTAAAGATAAACATTTTTTAATTATTTTTAATAATAATTGCATCCAATAATGATATCAATGATATTGTTTTCATTATTTGTATATGTTAACTTATTTTGCATGCATGTATATGCCTATATGGTGGTAAACTAACATTAACTCAAGATCAAGCGCTGATAGCTCAGGTTGTCCGGAATAGGGGCTTTACTATGACAAACCTGCAAATCACACAAAATGAAGTGTGAAAGAGGGAGCTCTTGTATGTTTATCGAGGAAAAGCCTCCAATGCTCAAGTTAATCTTCTGGTGAAAATGTGAGAAAGCTATAAAAAATGAAGTGAATGTGCCTTTAAAGATCTGGGGATTTCTATTATATGATGTCCTCTAAGGGGATCAATGAGCATCAATCTAGCTGCCTATGCGCACACTAATAACACAGGGGCAAGGTGTGGGAAGTTGGCAGCCTTTTGCCTGTGATATGTCATGATACTACTCGAGAAGCACCTGAGTAATGGAGTTCCTAGGTGTAATAGCGGTTGAGTAACTCAGCCCTTGGCTCGCTCGTTGAGCAAGGTGACGAAGCGCTCCTAATACTCTAGGATATAAGGTGCCCGAGGGTGCCTCATAGGTTGTTCTAGATGAGTCTTTCCCAAGCCCCTTGTACCCTTGCCTCAAATGTACTATTAATATCCCCTTTTAAGCAAACCAGTTATGTTAACGAGTAACTTGGATACTCATTAAGGGCGTACTGATTACATTGTAACAAGTGAATATACAAAATTTATTTTGGGAAACTAATTAAATTAACAATAAAATTAGCAAAGAAATATCCATTAGCAGGTGCCCTGACATAATCATAAACCATAAATTATAATCTTGTTAATAATAACAACGTGTAGTGCTACTTACTCCTTTTCCAAAATAAGTGGAGCATAATCTTTGAGTGTTTGTACATCGCAAATAAATAACATAGATATATAATGATGTTTGTTCTGTATGATGAAACAGAAAAAGAAATTCATGTTGAAAATAATTGTCCTGAAAAAATAGATGAGACATTGAAGGATAAAAAACCAAATTTGTGTCCAAACATTACATCAGGACAGGTCTCCAATGGTACTTGTTAATGCTCTACAGCATAGACATCTCTCCATAGGATTGGTTCCTGTTGTTGGATAATGGGTTTGGTTCGTTAGTTGAGCAACCGTTGAAAATAGGTTTCTGGCCGAACAAAACTGCGCGTCAACTTCGCATGCCCAGCCCGCAAGGGCTTTGTCTTACCTTGTCCTGGGTTTGAGACACCCAACCTCTTGGCCCGCTACGAAAAACACCATTAAATTTTAGGGAAAATTACAAACATTTCCTGTATTTTGGTCTAATATACACTTTGCCCCTATATTTTAAAAAATCTACACTTTACTCCCTATTTCCTTTGCAGCGTCTGATAACAACCTCTAGAATCCTAATTTAAAGTTTCTGATAATTGTTTCTAGTAATTTTAAGTTTTTTTTTAAATTTTTTTACAGCTAACAGGCCTTTAAAAGATGTTGATATGTATTTATAGGAAGGAAAATATATTCACAGAAAGAAAAAATTGATAATTTAAAATATTTATTAATTATAAAAAAAATATTAAAGAGATTAAAATTATTGAAAAATGACTATCGTACAGTTTAGA
Organism: Aquilaria sinensis; assembly: GCA_005392925.1. Classification (NCBI taxonomy): domain Eukaryota; kingdom Viridiplantae; phylum Streptophyta; class Magnoliopsida; order Malvales; family Thymelaeaceae; genus Aquilaria; species Aquilaria sinensis. The sequence continues at coordinate 77,773 of SMDT01003057.1, forward strand.
TACAGTTTCAGAAGTTGCTATCAGGCAATATAAAAATATTTGGGTAAGATGTAGGTTTTTAAAGATAGAAGGGGTAAAATGTAGGTTAAGAAATATCTCAGGAGATAATAGTATATTTCCCTAAACTTTTACAGTAAGATGATCTACTCTACACCCAACTTATGGTAATAGACAAATTTGATTACTAAAGAAAAAAAATGGCTTCTTTAAGGACCCCGTTAGAATTGATGACCCAAACTTGTTAGAAATGACATATTGTTATTAAAAAAACGCGATCAAAGATATATCTTACATCTTTTAAAAACGTGATCAAAGTAATTTCCTTTACCATATCACTATTCAAATTATCATTTTGATATACATTTTATCAAATTTTTTTAATTTACATATAAAAAATAAAAAATAAAAAATAAAAATCACATAATTTTTTGTTCATTTTTAACCTCCATACAATATTAAATAGAGCAATATTGGTGGAGTCACACAGGTACAAAATAAGTCATAGATACGGAGTACGCCAGTATTCTTCACGGTAGACTTTGGGGGTGAAGGGAACCTGGCATATCCCGAAGCTTCTGTGACTTTTTTGGGTTCTTATGTGTACTTGCACCTTAATTTGTCGGTACTGCGACGAGTCGGCTATATCATAGTGGAAGATCAAGTCAATGTAAGCTTTAAAACACGATTAAAAGCTTTAATTTTTTTTTTCCATAAATTCCTGATTAATTGACGGCGGGGATGGCTCAGACAACGACATAACGATATGTTTCGGCAGGGCATGCTAGATCACACCTGTGCACTTCACCAACTTCACCAGCTCATACTAATTATTTTCCGTCTATAATAATTGGTTGTCTGTTTCTAGTAATTTCCATCTATAAGTATTTTTCTCTTTCCTTAATTTTTGTATATACCACTAACACTGTTTTATATTAATTAATCATTTTATTTTTTTTACATAAACTTGACTTAAACATATTTATATTAACATGTATTAAAAAAATTCTTAAAAATAATATTTAGAAACAATAATCTTTAAAGTTTTATTTTTATATAAAATATTCATATTTTTATAATAAAATTTGAAAGAAATAAAATTATAAATTAATTATTATAAATAGTAAAATAGCAGTTTTTATAAAACGGAGAGAGTACTAATTATTTTTTTTTGTTCCCATCTATAATACTATTATTTTTGAAGCATCAACATAGAAAACGGGGGGGAAATGAACAATTGAAAAAAAAATCTATGTTATAGGATAAGGAAATAAATCCTCTTATCTTAAAATAGTCTCTTAAAATAGGATAAGTCTAATATACATGCTACGTCATGTCTATATATATTTATACTACAATGTTATGCTTTATAATATAAAATATGGGTAAATACATCAAATTCAACTTTCCTCTAAAATTAAATATATGTATAAATTAGATAACAAATATGTATAAAATATATGTGCAACTAAAATCACAAAGAGCAAACTATATATTGAGTCCATTGCTTTTTTTTTTTTTTGTTTCTACCAGATCACACACATTCATTTTATCCTAATAAGGTCTCATATCTTATATAGCATATTATTATAGAGTCTTTTCGGTCAATTAACCCATTATTTTTATGAAAACTTGGTAAAAAATGCTCACTCTAGTACATAAAAATTATTCATTCTAATCGCTGCATCCTAAAACTCATTTCAACCACCATTTTTATATCACTCAATAAGCAGAATTTTTTTCTCTCCCCATATTCACCCCAAACTTTATCTCTATTAATATATGCAACCAACCCTCCATTTTAACATCGCCACTCTGAGACCCATCCAACTCCATCGAAAACCAAAACTCAGTAACCAACTCGCCTCATGGAGAAAACCCAGCTCTTAGAAATCAAAACACATCAAGGAACACAGAGATCCGATACCACCATAAGAAAACACAAAAAAACACCAACAAAAAAAAAATCAGAGCAAAATAACGGAGAATTTTCAAATGCCAAATGAAATTCAGGCTCGCTCTTTATTGTGGGTTGTTAATGGATGTTTTAAATTGAATTGTTGCCGGGTGGAGTAGATGTCAAATCTGAACTTGGCTATTAAAAAACCTTTGATGTAAGTGTACTCTTTAGGAAGATGGGGCGAGGTGATCAGGTTTTCTGCTTTTAGAAACTAGCTGCTGCTTTTAGATCATGTTTATATATCTTTTCTTGGCTGTTCAGGGGAAAAAAAAATAAAGCTAATCTGTGAGCAAGGTCAACAACTTGCCTCCGAACTGCAACAATTGTGACTAGCTATAGGTCAAAGCTAGTGAACAGCTTCCCTAGCTTCTTGCAGCACCGGATCAACCCCCGCATGTCCAGCTGGGTCATCCGCGGGAAGGAGGAGGCAAATCTGTGAGTATTGTAGGAATAATATTTTGGATAAAAGAAAAGAAGCAAAACCCACACTCGGAGAATAGCTCTGCGCTCCGTACAGGTTGGCGAAGGACAAATCCCACAACAAAGAATTTCGACCCCCAGGTTTGAAAACAAGGATTTGGCTGCTCAGGCGCAGGGGAGCCTCCGTTAATTTCTCTTGATGGGAAAGAACAGATGCGTTACTTCTTGTTTATATTAGCTCCTTCTTCTACAATCTGGTGGTCGATTTGACAAGGTTGAGGTGACGGAACACCGAATTGCCCCGACTAAGCCAAACAGACTGATCTGACCATGTAGAAGTTCTGGACAACCAATCAAGAACAGATTAGAGAAGAAAGAGGAGCCTGTCCATATCACTTGGGACTTTCCGCCATGCCAAAACAAAAATTGAGAAATACCCTCCTCAGCATCTTGGCAACAAGAACGCATAGTTAGAATGCCTATCATGTTTTAATGATGTGAATAATTTTAAAAAATTCATGGGTTGGAATAAAAAACATCTAAAACAAGGTCCTTCAATTTTACAATATGAATTTTTTAAAATCATGCACTCAAATTTTTACCGAAAAAAAATTGTAAAGTAAAAATGAGAATTTTCTCCAAACTTCTAAAGAAGTTTAAGAGGACAACTTTTAAACACTTTATGGATTCAATTATAATCTGTAAGAAATATTTGTTTTTAATTTTGTCTTTCCTTTTTTCTACTCACAAGTCTACCGTACTGGAAGACTTAAATGGCAAGACAAGAGGAGTATGTCTAAATTAGAGGAGACACAATCCTTCAGCAGGGTTAGAAGTTAGAACCCCTTGCCCATAGATAAAGCTGACATTATTCATAGGACCCAGTTCGCTGATATTATCCATGGACGGTTAATTGGCGAGGGTGCGAAACTTACAATTATCTACACTTTGTTCCTAATATTTTTTTTTATTATCTAATAATACCTTCTAAAATTATATTTAAATTATATGATAATCATCTTTCAGAAATTTCAATCTCTTAAATATTTTTTTTATAGTTAATAGACATTTAAAATTATCAATTTTTTCTTTCTATAAATATATTTTTCTCTTTGTTAAAACATATTAGTATTTTTTAAAGGTCAGTTGGCTGTAAAAAAAATCAAAAATCTTAAAATTACTGTAATATTATTATCAGATAATTTAAATTAGGGTTTCAGAAGTTATTGTCAGACACTGTAAAACAAATAGCAGGTAAAATGTAAGTTTTTTAAAATAAAGTAGACAAAGTGTAAGTTAGACCAAACCACACGAAGGGCTTTTGTAATTTTCCCATTCAGGATTGCTTCTGCTTAATTAACAGTTTGCAAATAACCTATAATCATCACACTCCGGTATTTTAGCTTTTTTTTTATTTTAAGGTAAATAGGTCCAAAATTATAATTATTATTGTAAATCACTCCTCAACCCTTATTTCATTGCACAATGATCTTAAAACCATTATAAGCGTTATATATTAGTTCTTAGTACGATAGGAAGATTAAATCATCACAAAAACCCAATCTACAAAGAGAAACACCAATAATTTAAATTACTTATTAATTGTGAACAAATTATGATATAAATTAAATTTTCTAAAAGTCATTTATTAAACAGTTTAAACTAAAATTTTTAAGATTTTAATATTTTACGATTACATCAAAATTAAACCAACTTTAAAAGTTTAGGACCAAAAAAAGGATAATTGCTTATAGAATTAAGAGCAACGATGTGTTTTACCCTTATCCATAGACTTTGAAGATATTTTCGCTTGAGCAAGATATCAAGTGGCAACAACTCCTGGAAACACATTTGTGGAAGTCCCGGTATTTGTTTGAGGAGCTACACTTAGCCACCATAGCAATCAGCCCAACTAATGGATACAACGACCCCAATTAGCCATGGACGGGCATATAGGCGTATTAGTTTTTAAATAATACTCCCTCTATCCCAAGCTTTCTACTTCATTTATCATGTTGGGTCGTTTTAAATTCTTTGCTTTATTTCTCTTTTTAGTAAGTTTTAGTAGACAACTTTACAATTATAGCCCCATCTACTACTGTCAATTCATTTTGTTTTTGTTCTACTTCTTCGATACCCTGCTGGCCACCACCAGCGTTGTTACAACGGGCAATCAGGGTGGTAAGCGACGGGAGGAGAAGGTCGAGGAGCGCAAGCAATGACGTGAGGAGGTTAGTGAGGCAAGGCGATGAGGTGAGAAGATCAAGGTGAGGAGATCAGGGCGACAAGGTGAGAAGATCGGGGTGACGAGGTTGGCATGGCGGGCAATGAGGCGAGAAGATCTGGGCAATGAGGTTGGGGCGTTGGGCGGTGGGCGACAGTTTGAGAAGATCAAGGCGAGGTGGCTAGGGCAGTCAGCAGTGAGTGATGGGTTAAAAAAACGGATGCGAATAACGTGATTCGACCCGAGGATGAGCAGGTAACCAAGGAAAGTCTCAGGATAAGGTTGGTGACGGCGAAATTAGAGGGCGAGTTTCAAAATTGGCGAAATTGGATTCGAGACAGAAGAGGTGACAAAAGGTGCATGCAACATGTGACGAGGATGGCGTGGAGACAACAGAACGTGCAACGATGGCTGGCGGGGATAAGGGCGAATCTGGGTTTTGTGGTATGGCTGACTGTAAAGAGAAAAAAAACTATGAGTAAAATTGTAAAATGTATATATTTTTTTCATTTCTTAATCTTCGTGCCAACCACAAATGAAGTAGAAAACATTATACAGAAAGATTAGTATATCTTTTGAGAAAAAAAAATTTCAACAATAATTAATTGATACTAGGGAAAAAAAAAAGGGACCAAACTCAATTCGAAAAGTTAAAATGTGACAAAAATTATCTGAGGGGTAATATTAAAATAAAGTAATAAATAATAATTTAAATAATTTTTTGAATAACAAAACGATAAAAATAGAAAAGCAATAAAGAAAAAGAAAGGTATGGTTTGGGTTATGACTCAACACGGCTACAGCTTGCTTGCACATCTACCCCGCGCAATTTGAGAAGCCTCTGTCGTCTTCTGGGCTAACCCAAATTCGTAATCGTCCACACTGACAATTTTCTTTCCGACACTTCTGTCCACACCGTATGATTTTCTTTCTTTCTTTCTGTCCACATTAAATTTCTGTTTTCTGACAATTAATCCACTTTATTGAATAGAAAAATCTCACATGATGAACAAAACAGTATGTAAACGGTTTATATAGTGATTAGGTTTATCTACTGATCATTAATTCATTTTTTATTAGATAAAATGAAAAAAAATCGTATGGTTAAAAAATTGAGTTAATGAAAGAGGTTTCTCCACCATTTTCAATTTGTGTTTTAATAAGATGATTTAACACATTTATAAAATTTCTTGCATTCAATCCGACCACGTCGGTAATGTCAGCCAAGACTTTGTTAGTGCAGCAGAAACTGGAAATCCGGCTTCTTGTCGATTCAACGCCTTCTAATTTAAAGCCAATCAATAGAGGAATAACTGTTGGAGCCTTAAATATTAATGATCTTCTTAATTACATGTTAAGGACTATATTGTCCTATAATTAATGGCAGAACCTGAAATAATCCGCGAATGACTGTCTTCTCTTCCTTTTCAATTTAGTGTGTATTTTAGGATAAACTTCACTAGTTACCTCTAAACTATATTTAATGTTATTTATTTATCCCTAAATTATAAAATATTACTTAATCATCCCTAAATTATATCAACTGTTGTTTAATTGTTCTACCGTCTATCACAGTTATTAATGATAGATTATAAAATAACGTAACTACTGATGTAGCATGAAAAAGTGACGTGATTGTTGATATGATATTATTTCTTCACCTATTTTTAATAATTTAACAAACATGAATAGATAATCAATATTGAATATAATTTATAAATAATTAAATAATATTTAATAATTCAGTGATGGATAAGTAATATTTTACATAATTTAAAGACGACAGCCGAAATTTACCCTATATTTTATCTCATTCATCGACAAATGCGTTAAGGCTGCCACAAAAGTCTTTAACTACTATAATAATTAAAGCCCGTACAATTTGCATTGATTTCAGGGAGAAATTACCAGAACCCCCGTTAGGTATAGATAGACCTATACTTTTTTTCACTATTTCAAATACTTACATTTGCCCCATAAACTGTTAACTCTGTTCATCAACGATTACAAAGAATGAGAAAAATACCTGAATTCGCGCTTGAAGCCTTCTTTCCTAGACACTTTGTTCCCCTAACTTATGTATTGAAAGCCCAAGGCACTTTTTTCTCTTCTTCACTCTCTCGCTTATCTTTTTCGCCCATCCTCCTGTTCTCCACTCCCCTGCAACCCTTGTTCCATCCTCCTGTCACACCGCCCTCCTCCGTTCCTTCCTCCTTCTCGCCGATTAAAGCCGCCTGTACCGATTCCTGACGGCCGGCCGACCTCGACCATACCGCTCCATCGACCCATCGATTCGTCGCTCCATAGCCCGATCGGATTCCTCCCTCCTCGTCTCGCCATAGCCCGATCGAATCATCGCTCCATCTACCCCATCGATTCTTGGAGACAGATCGCCCGTTGGTGGCGGTGCCTGGGTTCAAGACGCCATGAGCCAGAGTTCGCTCGTTATCGACTCCGTCAAGGTCTCCACCCATCCTTAATTGAACGTTTGCTTATGTGGGTATCGATGCCCGGTTGCAAGTTTCTAGTTTGAATGTAGTTTCTTTTGATTAGTTTGCTTCTGCATTGTGTTGTGTTGTTCTATGTAATCGTTGATTGGTTTTGTGTTGTTCTGGTGTTTTCGTTGGGCGTTCGTAGGTATTTGTTGTTGTCAGATGAGGCTAAGGATTATGAGGGTCCTGGTTATTTTAGTTGATCGGATCGGGGAGGTGGCGACGGCAAAGAGCAGAGATGAGAAGGGAGGGATGCTGGGAGATGGGGACTAGATTGTTAGTGCTGAATCTAGTGGGGCAAAATTTTTAGTGAAGAAAGTCAGGAGGGCAGAAGTAGAAATTTTCTCTTTTCTGTATTAACAGTCACTAACGGAATTAAATTTTTATGGGGGCAAGTGTAAGAATTTGAAACAGGGAGGACACAGGTGTAGGTTTGCTTATATCTCAGGGGGGGAGTCATGTAATTGTCCCTAATTTTAATGCATTATTACGTATTACTTTTATATAAAGTTATATATTTACCCAAGTCACTAAGTTATTGAAATTATACCATGTAAGAAGTCTAAAATCAATTTAAAATATTTTTTAGTAATTTTTTTTTTTAGGTTGGTTAAGTTAAAAATTAATAAAAATACCTTACACAAAAAAGAAAACCTTAAAATTACTTTTTAGACTCCTTGAAACGTAAGGCTTAAATAAATTAATAATTTAAGTAAGTAATACTAAAAATGCATTGTAGTTAATGTAAAACAGACTCTTCTGAATCATTTCACTTTATAGAGTATTATTCTTGATTGTTATTTGTACAGTTATTGATTTCTGTAATGGGCGTTTCTGTATAATACATAGAATAATGATGTACTTTATAATTAGATGGAATAAGGAACATTTTCATTTTCAGGACCTAAAAAACTACAGAACGAACACTAGTGATGTTATTGAAAGGTGATGGATTCAAACGCAAAACCTTCACCCATATCTCACTAACCACTACATTAGGGGACTTGCAAATGCGCTGCCGGAAACTTGTCGTCCGTCACATAAAGTGACCAACTTGAAAGAATACAAATTTGTTAAAAAATGCCAATTTAAAAGGTTCCTGGCCTGCCCCTTTCTATATTCTAATTTCGGAAAAAGAAATGGAATTTGGTAATCGAATTCATGAACTCACGGAGATAGGGTGAACTGACAGGTTGTAAAGTTGAATTTCCAACAGGTACATGAATAGGAGGCCCCTGTTAATCTGACAATAATGCATCAAACCCATGTGCCAACGCCAACCATCAGTCATTTCCCACTCCCCCACAAGAAAAACCAAAAGAAAAAAAACGACAACTAAAATTTGGAGCACCCATATCTCGTTAAACTTTCCTAAAGCAACAAATGAAATTAAAATCTCTCATTTCAAACAAATTCAAACTTATTGAGCCACATAAAGCATATTACAATCATAATAAAACCTTCTTTTTTGTTTTCTTGAACCGTTCTTTTCTCCGCTATGTGGCTTCCAAATCCCAATACTTTATTAGTTCTTATCCAAAAAAAAAAAAAACATTTCTTCATTTCTTTTCCTTCAACCCTATACCTCCCTACAACTACACTACCACTAATACCCTTTTTCTCTTTCCTAGTCCCCCAACTTCTTGTCGATCCCTAAAAAGCCCTAAACAAACAAACTGAATCAGTCAAACCCAAAACCGCCCAAGTGGGGTCTCAATATGTCCACTCCTGCGGTAACCGAAGCTCGTGGCCCATCTCCTGCTGCTGCTGAGCCCTGAAATTCCGCCGTTGATTGGACCCTAGCCTTCCACTTCCACTTCCACTTCCACTTCGAAGCCTCACGCTCGTATCTGCAGAACAGTTCAGAATTTTATAAACAAATCCCAGACTAATAATAAATTAATGGTGATTTTTTTTTTAATTTCTAACCTCCTTGAAAAGGGCTCCCATGTAACCGAGCCGGCCGAGACTGGAACTGACTCTGACCCCCCATCTCCTCTAAGTTCAAGTTCAGCGCCTGAACCACCCTCGCTGGAAGCAGAACCGTCGGGCAGGCTACGAAATACCAAGGATAATTAGATTGACGAACAAGAACGGATCTGAAAAGGGTTCTCGCAGGACTTTGATTTCCAAAATTCATTTACCTTGCTTCTTTCGGGTCTCAGTCGGGGCTCCATGTCGTCGGGGCAAGAAGACACCAGTACCAGTACATTCTTTTTTACCCGTATTACCCAGGAAAACCGCCCGCATACCCGACCCAACTTGCTGCTGGACCAGGGGCCACGCGGATGGCGACAAACCCGGAGGGTTTCCGCCGTTCCTCACTCTATTTTGGTTTTGGACAACTAGATTGTGTTTTTGCTTCGCAGGCTGAGGTTGCACCCCCCAAACCGCCGCGTTCTGTTGCTTCATCTGCTGAAACTGTCACAAAAAGAAAACAGAATTTAGAACCGATTAGCGCCCAAAAAAGTTTGAAAATTTGCAACTAGCCCACTCCAGGAATCCGACTTACTTTGGCGGCTTGCAAATTCTGGTGGAAGTAGATCTCGGACATGTCGAGATTTGGATTCAGAGGGGCTCTGTTTTGGTTGAATTTGTATGATTCTTCTTCCTTCATCCGCATCCTTGCCACCTCCCCTGCCGCCGCGTAAAGCAGATCCCACGTTGCCGGAGGCGAGGGTGCTCGCAGTTGGCAGTTAGGGCTTCCCCGGCCGGACCCCCTCTTACAGCCACACCCACTTCCTACCGGACACAGTGTGGATTGCGGCGAACCGGATAAACCCCAGTTCTGAAAGAATAAAAAAAAAAAAGACAAAAACTCAGGAATCGTATGAACAGAATAAATCACTTGTACGCTTCTGTGTATCAATTTTGCGGACCTTTTGGTTTACGGAGCCGAAACCCATTTCGTTCCGTCGGGAACCTTCTGCGAGAGTGGAGTGAGCCATCTGCTGAGTTAACACAGATACGAAATCGTCCTCGTCGCTCTCCGTCTCGGTGGAACCGACCACGGACTCAATAGGGGAACTTAGATCCGAATAGAACCCGGACCCATATGGGAACTCACACGAAAACGCCCCGGAACCGTCCATTTCTGCCCCATAAAAACCGTCAAACTTGCTCTCAGACCACTTGGGCTTTGTCTCCTCCACGAAGAAATCGTCGTCGGTAAGAAACTGCGAAGGGAGCCAAAACTCGCCGTTGTCGAGAGTTTCCGCCATGAGAGGGAGCTCGAAGAGAGATTTTCAGAGAAGTTGGTTGAGTTGGTATCCTTGCTGCTAATCCTGCTTGGCTTGGTTAGGATTTAAGGAAGGTGGCAGTGGAAGGGCCTGTTGGGATTTTGCTGGCGGTGCAGAGCTCTCGGGCCCAGCAGAAGTGATAAAGCGAAATGTGAAAACGAAAGATAGGAACAAACTGATTCCTAATCGAAGACCGAGCCAGCCTCCCCGTTTCTAACACAGTTTATATGCGCAGAGTAGAGAGAGAAAAAGCTGGTCGTTTGTAGAGAGAGAAAAGGCCAAGCCGCAGGAGGGAAGCGAATGAGCAGGGATACACGCAGGACTGGAACGTGTGAAACACGCGGAGTCTTTGGGCTTGTGGGGTTTGCGGGCAGAAGCGAGTGGGACCAAGTTAAAAATAGTGGGGAGTGGAAACATTTACGGCTGCATCTTGCATGTGACGGGAGGGCCAGTTACGCTTTCGTCTGGGGAGAATTACACCAGAGGAGGTACGAGATTTATACAAAATTATGCTTGTCCCGTGAGTTTTCTTAAGACCCACGATTACCCCCTCCAAATTGAAATCTCTGTTTCACCTACAATCTTCATGCTTTAAAACTTCACAGATCAGCATAATTTTGTATATATTTAAGGGAAAAAAAATTATTGAAACATGTTAATTGGTAAACTTACAGGCACACACAATGTGGACAAAACCAATAGCTTGGGTTCAAAAGCTGATAGAGGTAGTATGAATATCATTAAGAAAAGCATCATTCTCTAATATTTTCTTTGGATCAATTATTAAGGGAATAGGATGGGAGCAAAGGTGGGGGGACTAGTTGTTGCCCCTAATTTGGAAGGATAAAAAATACCTACTCTACTGTACTGTTATATTTTGGATGGAAGTAAGAGGACAATAACTCTCTCTTTATCTTTCTATTTCCTCACATCCAAACGGGAAATGCCAATTAATCCCTCATCCCTTCAATCTGATTCTGAATATCCAATAAGAGCAATGTTAGGTGTGAATTTTTCTAAAAATAGAAGGAAAAACTGCATACTCACGTAAACTTTGGGGTGTCAGTGGAAGTGTCCTATGTCAGTCTTTTTTTAAAGGATGAAATCGAAAGTAACAAAAAAAGCAATGAAAAAGTTAGGACCTCAACTTTTGATTACCCATCAATTGAGTCCATAGACTCTATTCGGAGTCATCGAACTCATTGAGTACGGCAAACCAATAGGAATGCGCGGCTCGTGATGGCTATTTCAACGGCTATGTTTGCTTTGCTTGCACCAGCCAATGTGGTTCATATACTTTTTTCACAATCTCATGAATCTCTTTTGTATGCAACTGAACTTTGACTATTTTCATGAAGAAATGAAGAGGAGGAAGCAAACAAAATGAAAAAGATCGAATCCGATAGGATGCTTAACCTTTTGAATTATATCGCTAAATTTACCGAAAAACGGTTATTTGAGAGTTTGAATTATTACGCTAAAATCGACGAACGACACTAAAAAGGTTAGCCAAAAACCATAGGTTTGCCGTTTGCGAAGGTTGGAAATGGACGTTTACATGGTAAAAAATGTAAGTGAACTCAAAACTTAAGAGTGGCTTCATTTCTAATTTTTGCAAACACTATATCATTTTTATTTTTACTTCTTCTATACTTAGAATTAGTGTTATTTAAATAATTAATATTGTAACCCTAAACTTTTTTGCTGTACATCTTCTCTCCTCCAACTCATTTACCTCCGTCATCTCCCCATCTTTCTCTACCATTCTGGTTAGAACTGGATCTGATTGATTTTCTTTCAATTTTTTATTGCTTGATTAACTTTATCCAAAATTATCTATCAGATTTTATTATAGATGCAATCATATTTAAATTTTAATGTTCAAAAGTGATTCAAGATTGGTATATGAATTCCATTATTTTCAAAAGTTATTTTCTTCCCTTTATTTAAAAAGCTCAACTTGATCATATTATCTTCTCTTTATTTTATATCACAGGAAAAAATAACATTTTGTGGCCAGTTTTTTATTCCTGTTGTTCTTCAAAAACTTATGTTGTCGTTGGTTTGTGCAATTTAGCTCATTTTTAATAATAATAAGGCATCTTTTATTTAAAAAATATAATAAAATTTATTATTTTAATTGATTAAATAATTGAACACGGTATAAACATATAATAAATACTTTAGAAGTGTATTTTTAAAAATTTCTGGTCCTATTAATGTTTAGAAGCAATATGCCTAAAATTGAAGCGAAAATGAAGGCATAACAAAAGAGGGCAAGGCTGTGAGGCAGATTGGTGGGAGCTGTAGTCAAATCATAGCAGGAGCATGTACAAAGTTGATGGAGGTACGATTTCGAGTCATGTGTGAGTTGGGGGAAGGTGGGGGGTGGTGGCGTGAGGTGGGGCTGCCAGATTTGGAATTGGGAGCTCTAGGCCGTGCGAGAGAGAAGAACAAACGTTTTTAAAAATCCCTAACCTCTCGGCACGATCGACCACGACGTGGGTGCCCGGCCACTATCTCCTCACGCGACCCTCTCGCTCGCCCCCTCGTGTCCGTGGTGCGTGCATGACCTCAATTATTTGTCCTTAACACATCCACTTGGCACCCCATCACACCTCCCTTCTCGTGTAAGTTTAGTACTTGCTTGCCCTGCTTTGATTTATTAGCTCTCGGTTCGTTATTCTTGGGGCTTAAATTTGATGAAGACAGGAACCTTCCCGAATTGGCTACAAGTATTCTTGGGGGGGCTTGAACTTGGTGAAAATGGGGGCTGATTCTCATTGTTTTGCATTCTTCTCATATAAACTTGAGCTTGAATTTTCTTCAGAATCAGCATTTATGCTCAACCGGCCTGAGTTTTTATTTGACTTAAGCTTAAAGGCTGGGAACTTAAGTGTTGGATTTGGTTTTTATTCCTTCCATCCCAAGAAGAATGAAATGTATTCATTTTTTGAAGGTTCTAAAAAGCACGAAATGTCTCCCATTTTAAAAAATTTTCAACTTCTAATTTATGTTACTATTCTCGTTTTAACTTTCACTACATAAAATCCAATAATGAATTTTTTCTAATCTTCATTTAAACTCTCATTACATAAAACCTAAAAAAGATTTTTTTATTCATTATTTAAACTTTTATTACACAAACACTTTAATCTCCATACCCAAAGAAACATTTCATTTATTATGGACGGAGTGACTATTTGACTTGAGTTCTATCGAAGAATTTTAAGGGCTTCGAAAGCTAATTTCAAACTTCCTGTAGGGGCAAACTTCTCAGTTTCCCATTTTCCCCAGGGCCTCCTTCCCTACATGTACCAAAAAATTAGTATTTCTCAAGGAAATTACCAATATTACATCTGTTTGGTAATTCTCATATCCAATAATTCTAGTAACAGGTTACTGCTTAATTATCTTTTCATCTTTATATTTTTCTCGGATGAAATTAACAAATCAATAAAATTAATTGGACTTCAGTCGCAGACTTTTAACACTAAACTTTTCTGAGCCCACAAACCTGCGCTTCCAATCGGGCTTGATTTTTCGTTTGGGCTTGATTTCGTTTCAAACTCAAGATAAAAAAAGAGATAATTACAATTTGCATCCTGAGGTTTAGTTAAAATTACACTTTACAGCTCTTATTTCAGAAATATACACTTTGCCCATGCCTTTTTAATATAGCCTGACAGCAACTTCTGAAATCTTATTTTAGACATTTTGATAGCTATTTTTCAGTAATTTCAATCTTTTTGGTATTTTTTTTACAATTAATGGTTATTTTAAATTATCAATTTTTTTCAATTTTAAAACAATATTTTTTAATGTCAATTAACTATAAAAAATACTACTCCCTCTGTCCCAATTTACTTGAAACGTATTCTTTTTTGGGAAGTCCCAAAAGGTTGAAACGTTTTCTTTTTTGGAAAAGTTTAAACAATTAAATAATCCTTTTACACGAAACCCAATAAAGACTCTTTTTTTAATCTCCACTCAACCTCTCACTGCACAAAACAAAAAAAAAATGTTTTCTTTTTTAATCATTATTTAAACTTTTACTACATAAAAAAATAACACAAATTACATACACCTTAATCTCCGTGTCCAAACAAATGTTTCAACTAAAATGGGACGGAGGTAGTATATAGATTGAAATTACGTTAAGATGACAACAGTACAGTCTCAATTAATATTCTAGTAGTTTCTATCAGACTATATTAAAAAAATTGGGGGTAATGTGTATATTTTTAAAATAAAAGAAGGTAAAGTGTAATTTCACCTAAATTTCAGGAGAAAATTGTAATTAACCCAATAAAATCCAGTTGGTCAAACGGCAAGTAAGCTACTCTTTTTTATCCAATAAGCAATCATTTTCTCTTTCCGATACAAATGAAAGTCTTGATTCTAAAATCGGCCCAAATGTCACTCATTGGCCGGTAGTCAGTAGGATATTTTGTTATCAATTATGAACATTCTGGTATATTAACAGCAAATGTTCCCCAACAAGTTCCTATCGATCTAGAAAAGAATAAAAGTATATATCACTTGAAATTAGGTTGCATTCTCCTTCTCTTTCGTCTTCAGCAGTGAGTACGAGGCCTAGAGCAACTTGAATTGGAAGGAGATCAAAGTGTAACAAGAGTGCTTATTTTGTCCAATTGAAGTAGATAAAAGTGGCTTCCATCTTTTTTTTTTTTTTTTTTATGTCTAGTCATACCTTAATAATGTTAATGGTTTATTTGAGTTGAAAAAATAATGATGGTTGATTTAGATGAAATTATAAATATGAGTGATCTATTTGTAATTTTTATCAATCCATTTACCCTTTAGCTTCTCCCTTCAATGTGAACAGAACAAGAAAACAAATCCACGAACTAGGTTGCTCATTGATATGGTACCAACTATTTTTTATATATAGCTATTGCTATAAAACAATGGCGGAGCCAGTAGAGGGCTGCAAGTGCCCAACGCCCCTTGCTCTACCCTATTTCATGTATGAATAGTAATGCAAAATTTTATTGTATGCATATTTAACAAAAGAAAATAAATATAAATTTTTGTAATGTAAAATGAATGTTATTAGTCTTGCAATATAGCTATTATAGAAATGGAGACCCATTGTGCTAATAAACCTATTATATATATATATATATATATAATGTATTATTTTTAACTTGGCTACCCCAAGAAAAGATTTTTAGATTTCCCCCACTCAACAGAAAATTCTAGCTTCACAACTGACTATAAATACTGCCCTCTCTGTCTCACCAATCTTGTTCCATTTTCCTTTTTTGTGTCATCCAAAATCTTTGTAATATTTTCATAATTAAAACTTATTTTACTATACTACAATTCAAACTATTATTTTAATATCCACATTTTCAACTTTCTTCATTTACGTGAAAAAAGCTAAGGATAAACTTGAAAACAATATACAAGCTTTTTCGCTTTCTTAATCTCCACATCGTGGCAAATATAGTAACATTGGTGAGACTAGAGGGAGTAACTTGCACAAGGTTTCTGATTCTTAGGACTAAAAATTGGGTTTAGTCAGGGTGAGTAGGGTGTGTGATTAACATTAGAATAGAATTTCTCTGACGTAATGGTACTAGTACTAATATATGGACTCTGTTTAAACTTTCCCCTTTTGGAAAGGGAAAGTTACAATTACTCATTGAGGTCTATCCTAACCTACAATTTGATTCCTTTATTTTTTAAAATCTACATTTTATCTTATAATTTTTTTATATTGTCCAATAATAATTTCTAAAATTATAATTTAAACTATACGATAGTCATCTTTTGGTAATGTCAGTCTCTACAATATTTTTTTTATAATTAATAGATATTTTAAATTATCAATTTTTTCTTTTTATAAATGTATTTTTCTTCCTGAAAATGCATATCAGTATTTTTTAAAAGTCGGTTGACTATGAAAAAATATCAAAAATCTTAAAATTACTGGAATATAGTCATCAAACGGTTTAATTTAAGATTTCAAAAGTTGTTGTCGGACACTATGACAGAAGTAGGAGTAAAGTGTAAGTTTTTAAAAGAGATGGGGTAAAGTATAGGTTAGATCAAATCCTAGGGGGAGCTTTTGTAATTTACCCTTTTAGAAAAAGAAAAATCACAATAAATTACAGTTGTTTTGTCGGACAACCCCATGCTTTCCCGCCGAAAGACAGATCAAATCGATAAAGATTGGAACGGCATATTCATTTTGTTTTTTGACTATCAACGATTATTTAGTTCCTCGAATATTGTTTTCTCTTGTTCACCTTACAAGTCGAATTAATATGACCTAAATATATCTTGTCAGCATCACATTAATTAGCAAACAAAGAATTGCTCTTGTAGGCCTATTGATGGATCAAAAGGTTAGAGAAACAAGCCAGTGAAGTGGGATTTTAGTTTAGATGGCTGATTAACTCTTAAGAGTAATCCTATATATATATGTTGGCAGTATACGCATTTGTTCAGAGTAGTGGTACATACTAATATATTTACAAAATTTCCTTTTATTACGACATGTGTTAATTTAAGTGAGTCATGTACAGAATTCTGCATTTAATTATTTACCGCGAAATCATTTACTAAGATAAAATTTTGTAAAAGTTTTAGTAAGCTTATATTTTTAATTTATTTATTGAGTTTTTTTTTATCTTTTCTTGTCATTTTCATATAGACACCAGTGGCACTTGGGACTATGAACAGAGATGATAATCCAAAAACGCTTTTTAGTTATTATGGGAGAGGAAAAAGAAAAATAGAATATGGTGGAACATGTCACCTTGATTAGCGGGGTGGTGGTGGAAAGGCTTTTGTGCTCGAAGCTTGTCGGTTCCTGTGAACCACTGTCGTGTCTGTTAGATTAGATCGCCGAAGATCCCTATAGGAAAAACGTTGACCATATGGTCCCCCCCCTCCCACATGTACCACTTGCTTCGAGTTTGACCAACCAGCAGCCAGCAACAAATTTCGGCCGAAAAGAAAAAGATACGGCCACTGTCCGTGACTCATTGAGTGAGAGTCGCTCGTGGCTTATTGATGCATGTCCAACCCACAAGATGAGTCATCTGACACATCTGACACAAAAGCCTCAACCACCGCTCTTGCTATTGTCTCATGTTCTGTTACTTTTCGCTTACCTACCAACCTTTTAATTCGTCCTATGATGTTCCGCAGTCTCATTATCACAGTAACCGTAATACGTCAGTGTTTATTTTTTGTCGATGTATATGGCGGTTCGACAGAAGTCACAAAATTGTCCTGAAAATGGTGCAACACATGACTCAATTGTCAGATGGCATTTACTTGCAAAAGAAATGTGTCCTTAATGCATTATGAATTGTCCATGGCTCATGCAAGTGGATGTAACACTAACTCCTCACAAACAACAACAATCTGCACTAATTTATAGGTTCGGAAGTCAATGGTACCTACCTTCAATAAAAAAAAAAACCTAGTCTCAAACCATTCCGTTACAGCTGGCGCTATTCCTAACTACTCAAACTAACAAGCAACCAGTTCAAACTCATCCTCACTAGTCCAAGTAACAAGCAATCAGTTCAAACAATAGCATACCAACGACGCTAGAAACAGACATAATGTTTATTGAATTCAAACAGATAAAGACGGGCTGCTCAGATGCCCCCTCCTCCTCTCTTTTGGAGCTGATGTCGCAACCAAACAAGCTGTACCTCCCCTGAACCACCACACCCTCGAAGAAACACAGGAATGGCTTTCTCATTCTCCATGAAAAAATCACATGCAGCCAGCCAAAAAGGATCCGCATAACTAACACCTGGTAACTCAGCAACTTGACTCATAACGAGTCCCAGGTCATTTGGATCGGACAATGCTTTAGTAAGGTCCTTCCAATCCTCTTTTCGGCCTGTGGTGAGGTAGTCACTAATTTTTGAAAGTGCTTCTGTTCGTTCTCGCTGGCCTGACTTTCGCTTACGGCCGCTGGATTTTCCAGCAGAACGGGGTGCCTCATGTGAAGTTCGCACTGGAGGGACATGTGAAGGGCCGGCAGCATGGAAGAGACCTGAATTCTGTGCTGGCTGTCTTGGGAACCTTGAACTCATACCCTCTGCCTGGTCTCTCCCATTGGGGACATGATGGACCGGCTCTTCGGTCCCAGTATCCCCAACATCTTCTGCATAAGAGTCCGCTGAATCCCCATTCAAGTTTGGGATGCGCGGGTTGCCACCCATATGTGGAGACCAACCAAATCCTGACAAATCCCGAACAGGAGCAAACATCCTCTCCATGTCAACCAAGTTGGGAATCCGCTTACCCCTCAATGTAGCTGCCAACGGGTTTTGCTGCAATACAAAGTTACAGGGACATGTCATTTTATACTTATTCAAAATGCAATAAGTAGAACAAGCACTATAACAATACACTTATAATAAAAAAAGATCAGCAGTAGTTAAGTTACCTGAATGCGAGCCTCCCACCAATCTTCATCTGCTAGTATGGTTCCCCGCTCATTATCCCACCCTAGCCCAGTCATAGAGCCTAGTAGTTTCTTTGTCTCCTTGTAGGTATTCCTTAGTAGCCTCCACTTATTCTTAATCTGGACCTTGTTATATGGCAAACCAGTTTCCTGCCGGAAACCATTTAAAATGAAGGTCCAACCATTTTTTGTTACATGGCCACCTTGCATTAAGTTCTGGTCAGCCGCTGCTGCAGCCCACCGACAGAAAATGTCGGTGGTAGCCGGGTCCCAATCAGCCCGTGACCCTCTAACAATATCCTCAGGATCCCCATTATGACCACGAACATTGATGCCATACATTATAGTTCGTCTCCTCAACTGCCAAGGAAACCCACATAGAAGTGTGTCACATGGCATACTATTCAGAACGCACCCAACACACACTGATAATTTAAGATGTACACAACATACAAACTCTGTAAACTACGATGTTACTAAGCAGATAGAGCATGACAAGGGAGCGACGGACATGGTCCAGCAACTGGCAACCAATACAGTGTTTTTAACATAACATGAATAAAGCAAAAAAGGTACATATCTAGCAGCAGCAAGCAAAACTGAAGAGACAGGGATTTCAGACCATCTGGCAGAAGGAATAGTAAATGTTTGCAAGCCGTCTACCAATTTAGCACAAACAGAACACAGGCCCAGCAGCCTATATTACTTACACAAAAGATGTACACAACATACAAACTCTGTAAACTACGATGTTACTAAGCAGCATGAGCATGGACAAAGCATGTATGAGTCATGGGGACGAGAAAAGAGCAAAGGAAACTGATAGGAAAAAATTCTGGAAATTACCCAGTAGCTTTTGACAGAAATGTGAGTGGGAGGAGAGTAAACGACTCTGTTCCGCAGCTTCATACAAAACGTGACACAGAACCAGTTTAGCCTATACGTCCTCAACCAATGTCAGCATTAAAAGAGTACCACCTACAACCAAATACCGAACAAAAAAATTGAAAACATATGAGTTCTTTGTAAGTAGTATGATTGCAGTCCTGGAAGCGAGAAAGTAACATTGAATAGCTCATAATGTTGTTTACAGTAGGTAGCAGAATATTAGAAAAAAAAGATATGAAAGAAATGTAATAGCTATGAATTTTGCATCTAGGACATGCCAGCTTTTCTAGATACAAGCTTAAGTATAGTACATTTGTAGGAATAATTGTGGCCAACTAATGATACATCATGCCTACACTCCAGCCTAGGGGTTTTATTGCTAGTTTTTGAACTTTGTTTTTGATAGATGTGTAAGTAATTCAAAAATAGGTTTCAGAGCTGCAAAAATGGTGCTTTGGCAGAAAATTGTATCTAGGCAGTAATCTAATCGGCTACTTTTTTAAATCCATTAATTGGTGCTGCTATAGAACCTAGGAAGTAGCTTTGTGATTCTTTATATTGATGTGATTATCTATATTCATTGTTTCTCAAAATTTTCTTTTTATAAAAGAAATGTGTATACAACATTTGGACTTAAATAGAAAACCAGAATTCATCTTGACTATTATAAGTTTTGTTTCAAATTTGAACTTGATGCAAGTTTACCTAAAGATTCTAGTTTGACAGACCAAATCGCCTAACTTAGCTGATTGCATAGATGTTTATAGGCCTTAGTGTCACATATGGTATTTGAAAGGTGTTTACTTAAACTTCACATCATAAATCTTCAAAATGGAAGAAATGAGCATTGAATCTTAATTTTCTGCAAATTTAGTTCATATTTCTTGAGTTGGGATGTCAAAATGTTATTTTAAGGCCAAATTTCATATTTCACTCCTTTAGCAACTTTCTTTTGATAAAACAAACCAGTTTGCAAACTTTGGTAGTTATCTTTGGTCTAAAACTCAAAATGATCATCTGTGGTTTTGCATTTGGTTTATGTCTCAACTTAGTTTGCAAGCTGCATGCTGCATTTTGATGGAAATGCCTCAAATTTTCTTTGAATAATGACCACTTAGCATGCACCACTAACATTGGAACCATTTTGGATTAAACTTCAACCAATAAAACTAAAAACCAACTGATATACTACTGTTAAGAAGAAAAATTGGGATTGTCTATTGGAGCTATCTTGACTTTGGGTTTGACTTTAAGGAAGAAAAAAGATCTTGAATTAATTTTTGACAGATCAATTTGTACTTTTAAAATCAACTTATTCATGTCTTATAAGTAGAATTTCAACTTAAGGAAATTTGGTTGTGCTCATTGGTGTTGACAAATGCAGTTTTACTCCACAAAGTTTCATGAATGGTTCACTTTTTGAATAAAAAGCTTGCCTACGTGAAGTACAGACTGAATAGCCTTCTTAAATGAAAAAAAACTTGTGGAAAACAAGAAATTCCATTGGTCATGGTTAGTAAGTCAGTAAAGGTCTCAAAATGATTAAACTGTTGGATAGTTTATTGCACTGCTGTAATAGGGAGCTGCTAAAGTCAATAAAGGTCATGGGTAGTAAGTCAATAAAGGTCTCAATATGGAGCTACTAGATAGTATTGTCTAGATTACATGGACTAGTTTTTACACCCATTCCAGAGCCCAAAGTAGCATACAGAAAGTGAGCTCAAGCAGAAGCACCACATAACCAACGTATTAGCTGAAAGCATTGCAAAGATGACAGGTACCCACTATCAGATAATCAAAGGAACATGTTGACAAAAAACACTGATACTAGACGCTGTTCTTGATGTAACTGTAATCTTAATCTAACTCTGCGCATGAGGATGCCAAACAGTGGGATCATAAATTGATGAGCTTTGGTAAATTATTAACATATGAGATGAAAGAGCAAGTTAAAGAAAGGTTCATCAAGAAGAACAAGTTAATGGCCTTGAAGACTCAAAAGGATAACTCATTGGCAAGTGAAGATAGAGACATTGACAAGGCTTTCTTAGCAAAGAAATTTAGCAAGATATTCAATAAATCAATGAATAAAATCTTCAAGAGAGTAAAACATAAGAAGAAAAAGAAGAATGATATGGTTTGCCTTATCAACACTATTTTCTTGCAACCTGCAGAACAATCACCTCATCAAAACATGTTTAAAAGCCAAACTACAAGTTGTAACAATAAGAGGCAACAAATACAACAAAGTAATGTTTCACAAACTGAACTTCATTTCATTAGCTCATTAACTAATCAAAAAAAGAGTCACAACACTACATTCAGTTCTAGTGCGCTAGTTCTTACAAAAATAAAGCCTAATTACATGCTGATAAATACCTACTCAAGATGAAGCAGTAGCACCATTTACCCTTTTGAGCACAATAATACTTAGTAGGAGGTAGTCTTCCTACTTTCCTTTATCATATTTGAAACCAGATAAACGCGAATAAGTCAAAGAACTGTAATGGCTACATGTACATAAAGGGCGACATCAGGGGCATTGTTTTTGCTCTTAAGTAGGGCTATAAATTTTGGGTTTAGGGCTAGGGGTACATGTGCACCATAAACAAACAGTCCCTGGATACATGAACTACTTGCAGCAGCAACAGAGGAGAGAGAGAGAGAGGGGAGGGGAGGGGGAAACGAAGAAATCGTAAGCAATCGAGAGAAGATTTCCTGGGTACCTGACAAAATGGACGAAGAATCGGGAGAGGGAAGGCCAACCAAGCAAGAAGTCGAGACGATGTGCGATGGAGCGGAGGCGGAGGAGATCCGGATGTGGCTCAGGTGAAGGTCTGCCGGCAGGGACGAGCCATGGACGAACTTCTGCGATCTTTGTCTCCTTTTCGTTTTACTGGGTTTTAGATCGCCCAATCCTCTTTAAACGTCCACCCGCCCCGTTTTACCCGACCCGTCCCCCAATGCCCGAATTCTAACTTGAAAGCCGTCATTTTTGAATTAACGTATTTTTTCGAATTTATTTACGTTTAAAAACAGAGCCATCTTTTGACCTTAAACAAGTCCTAGGATGCTACTAAAAAGGCACTTGGTTGGGATATCCAACTGGTATTTTTTTTAGATAAATATGTGATTCATATTTTAGAAATACACAGTGACAAACAATCAACTAATTTAATAGATTATGAGCAAATTGTCCATTGACTTGTGTTAACTATTAGGAAAATTTCACTCTTATTGTAGCTTGACCTCCAAACATATCCAATAATATGGTTCCAATTTTGCTTGTTTATTTTACTTGCAGTTGAACGAACTTAATCTTAAAGTTTAACCCAAACACTAATATCTTAAAAATGATTCAAGTTTTAATTAGATGTTATTAGTAAAAGATTAGTGCAGGAAATGATGGGGCTTCTGCTACCCATGCTTAGTTGAATAAAATCCACTCACTCTCTGACAAAATTGTATTGTGTATGCCCATGTTAATGTATACCTTCAATGGTGGTAGTTTATCCATGCAAGAACAAATTGGTGGCATATTTACCTAAAAAGATGCTTTAATTATTGAGACATTTTTAAATTTCATATGTAGTTTGTAAGTTCCATATGAATGTAATTGAATGTATTTGATTATTTTAATAAATTAATTAAAATTCAAAAAATTATGACTCTTCTAATAATTGTGATCATTGCAAGTGATACATTTTTTTAAAATAATTGTGTCTATTCTAAATGAAACATATCTATAAATATTTTTATTGATTAGTGAAAGAAAAGTTGTGATTTCCCATTTTATACATAAACGACTCATTTTGCAAAATTGTGGGAGATTATTCATACAACTTTGTCATCCTCCAGGCATATTCTCGATATTTATAGCAGGGGTTGAATCATTCCCTCAAAGTGTTTCTTCATCTTGCTTTTCTAACATTAATTGTTGACTTGTTTGTATCACATTAATCTTATTAATGGCTATTTACCTCTTTTGCCAAAGGTTTATGATAAACTGAATTTAAGAAATATGCATGTCAAACAATTAAGTGGACTGTATAAACCTATGTGTCAATATGACAATCTGACACATTATTTTATATAAATATTATTCCACGTTTTATGTTAGTAGCTAAGATAGAAATGTTGCATATGTCTCACATTTCCAGCTCAGTTGACAACGTAATGAGATATTCCAAATAGAAGACTTTAGTTTGAGTGTCACTTGTACACTAAAATACTAAATATCCAGAATTTGACAAATTATGGTCAGAGTCTTTTAAGATTTTATGCAGTAGACACTTCATCTATTATCTTTTTTATAGGTCATTCTAACCCTTATATATGTGTACTTGTAAAGATTCTAAGTATAAAAAAAAGTGACATATTTAAAATATATTCTTCATGTTTCTATATTCATTTCCTTACTGGAATGTGAAAGATACCCAAGAAAGAATCTAGGTACACGAGATAGATTAGTTTTGAAAGAGAATTTATTTGTTCTTATACCATCCTGCAGTTTTAATAAATTGGAACTATAATATTCTTCATGATTGGATTGGTCCGACTGGATACTTTAATACTAAAATGGCATTACAATATGATACAGTGAAATTCACTATTTGTCCTATGCCTGACTATTTGTTATGCTCTTCTATTTTCGGCCCAAAATGATTCTGAGCTCAATTTTGATTATAGAAGCGACAATTGGGCTTTGTAGAGTCAGGTACTCTTTTGGGGTAAATAGCCCCATGATTCGGGACCTCACTTGCCCAATATTGAAATAATATTATATTCTCCATTATTTAGTTTAGAGTTTTTATTAGTTTTCTTTCATCGACCCATAGCCCACTGGTTTTAAGGGTACTAGCAACCCAGTAACACTTGAATTAGCATCCTCATTATGTGGTCAGTACCCACTCAAGACTATTGCTCCGGATAAATGGGGGTACTCAAAGTACACTGGATCAAACAATTCACATTACTAGGCAATTATGCTGGGCTGGGCCATAGTTGATATGACACCATCTCACAAGTTGCAAGGCTAATTTTTCAACAAACATTTTAATTATTGAATCAGAGAATTAGAGATTGTTAAGTTGAGCTAAGACTAGAGGTGATTGTCGCTAATGACCCAAACCAACAATTCACAAGTGTGTACAAATGTAGGATGGCATCCTCCCTCTGTAAGTACTTTTAAATGGAAATATTAATGGAGTGATGAATCAATCATCAGATTTAGCTTGTGCCAGTTGTCTTATTTGAGATCACTTTGGCTAGTTTGTAATTGATTTCACTAAGAAATTGGATCTTGTTAGCTGCTTGTAGGTTGATCTCTGATGCCTATATGAAGGGCTGAAAATGGCTGGTTTGACCGGAGACATAATGTTAGTGATCGAATTAGATTACAACCAGCTCTATGAGATGATTCTCTTTAACATTTCTGATTCCCATTACAAATTAACTACTATTTTGGAATCTAGGTCTTGTATGGAAAACTTGAAAGTCATTATGTTTCGACATCAACCAAGGGAAACAACACATGACTGCTGATGGTCTTGCGCAGTTTAGTGCTATACAATGACTTCTCGCTTCATGTATTTTGATAATTATTCAAATTTTCTGAAAAGACATAATGGATGATGAACAAGTTCCTATTTTGTGACCTAGGATGATAGCTCCCTTTCTCCCTTGTTTGAATTATTAGCTTTCAATCTGTTGTTGGAACAAGCACTCGGTACAAGGGCAAGAGCTTATTGTTGTAAGCTTCTTTTGTTGTGTTTATAATATCCTTGTTTTCACAAAATAAAAAAAAAATCACATGGTGCTAAGAAAGTATGTGGGCAGGCTTTATTGATGTAAGTCTACAATATTATCGCCTTCGGCCCAATTTGGCATTAGGATCAGATATTAATGTTAGAGTTTTGAAAAAACATCCAATTATTATTTTTAATTTTTAGCTTTAGCGGTTTCATTTTCATCATTAAATAAAATTATTTAAAATTTTAACACTAATCATAAAAGTTGTTCCCAAACGGGATCTTTCTTTAGGTGTTTGCCTTGTCCTTAAACTTCTAGTTTAGACATTCAAGTCTTTGCACTCAGTAAAATTCACAGTCCAATTGCAGAATTCTATGACTGCCCAAAATAAAATATATTAAATTCTTCTTAAAAAAGAGGAAGTAGATAATAGTTCTAAAATAAATTGTTTTGGTTTTATGAACACTGACCGTGCATGCCAGATCGTGGGCTCGACCCAAAGTCATTAGTTTGCTTTTTTTTTTTTTTTGTGTGTCTTATTAGGGTTCATTTGGAAAGAATTTTTTAGAATTAGTATTAAAATTTTTGATGATTTATTAATGATACAAATTAAACACCCTTAAATAGCATTTTCCAAATTCCAAAGCTAAAGTAATCAATAACACTAAAGTCAAACATTGGTTAACCAGATCAGTTTGCTCTTCGAAAGAAAAGAAGGTTAAATTTATGCTGGCCAAAGCCCAACTTCGATCTTTTTGCTTGATCTATCCCAATCATAGTTAAAAAAAAAAAAATTCTAGCAGTATATACTCTTCCCCTGGTATGAATCAAATGTATTAGTTTTTAAGCCCAACTTCGATCTTTTTGCTTGATCTATCGCAATCATAGTTAAAAAAAATTCTAGCAGTATACTCTCTTCCCCTGGTATGCATCAAATATATTAGTTTTTGCAAGTAAATTTGAAAACAATAATACATTTTTAAAAGTTTGACTCAATTACAAGTTTAAATATACCAAGAATATGCATTGTCGGAAGGTTAAGGATCTTAATGTTTAACTCACTTTTTCCCTTAATATAGGGGTAAGTCAAATATGCTCCATACCCCATATATGTCTATATATATTTACATTTCAATATTACTCTTCAAGTATAAAATAAGTATTAGTATATCAAATCTAGTATTTCTCCCCCCATATTGAAAATATATATAAATCAGATACTGAATATGTAAAAACTTAATATATAAATAAAGTAAGAGAAATTAATAAATAATATGTAACATATGTATAAATGAGATTATATATATATATTATAAACTCCATATCATATAAAAAAATATATGTGAACGCATCAAATCCCAATTTTACCAAAATTATAGATATATACTAATGAACGATAGATATGTATGAAACTCTATGCATAAAAGACAAGTGGTAAATATATACAAAATATATGCCACATATGTGAAAATGAAATTAGAGATATGTTACAGATATATACAATCAGATGAAATTTATATTCTTCTAAATGAAATAAAAATTAGGATAAAAATTTAATTAGTGGTATTACAATAGTGATATGCATAAATTAGATGTTACATATGTATAAACTTGATATACAAATAAGGTTAGAGATATGAACAAAATCAAACAACTATTATGTATACTTGTTATGAAATATTTGTATTAAATATGTGAAACATGTGTACAAATAAAATTATGAGAACTGTAATTGATATTTGTGAAACTCGATAGATAAAAGTAAGTGATGGATATGTATGAAACATGTAACATATATGTACAAAATATATCACAGAACTATCACTAAAATGTTATTTTTGTTTGTAAATAATTTTATCACTCATTCCACATTATTTTTTTATATGTGTACCTATAAATGCAAATTTTAGCTTAAACATAAAACTTGGGTGGAGGAGAGCAAAAATTTGGATTAAGCTGCTGGCAACGATGACAATTGAGTTAAGGTGCAGCTGAGTGAGGGAGAGAGATAAAGGACACGGCAGGATTTAATTTTTTTCTTTAACAGGAGCAACTTATGTTTTCACCCATATAGGATGCACATTAGCTGGGGTGTAAATAGAGCAAATATAAGTTTGTCTCTTCACCTATCTTAAAAAAGAAAAATGAAAACAGTATAAAAATATGTAAAAATGAACTGTTACTTCTTTGTATTTGTCATTTATGCATAAAACCTAGTAAACATATATGAATTTCCTATTTCTTTTTTTTTTTTAAATAGAAATGCCCAATCTTTTCTTACTTGATCAAACTTAGTCTCCAAGTAACCACTAAATCTTAACCCATAATTGACCACCAACGATAAAATAATGAAGAGTCAACAATTCCTACCTTAATTGACAAGTAAAAACCCAAAACCCTCTCCATAAATATCCCAAAAAATTCAAGAGTTCTCGCAGCAAGAATAGTCAACATTTCCTCATACAGTTGACTATTTAGCTTCCCATGGGTAAAGAAGTGACGTAGTGAAAAACAAAATTAAACAAACAATACCCTTAATCAAAGAAATGACAAGAATCAATTTGTAGAAGAAAGAAAAAGGCTCTAAAAATACTTCATTTATTATTAATAGACTGTCTCATAATAATGAAAGAAGGCATATTTATAGGCTTACAAAAAAAAAACCTAAACCAAAAGAATTAAGAAAACCGAAAATAATTAGGAAACAAAATTGATAGAAACTTTAGAAACCCAAATACCCTTCAAAATAATAGATTTTTGACCCAAAAAATGCTCTAGTAACACCTATAAAACACGAAATTCCTTTCAAAACGACATATTACAATAGTCATTACTGATAACTGTAGCAAAAGTTATGGTCTTTGATAGTTGGGGTTCACTCAAGGCCTATTTTTGAGATTTTTTTTTTCAGTTTTGTCCGATCAACCTGTTTCATCAACTCATCCACTAAACGCTTCAATGTCAAGAAGTGAAGCTGTTCAGAATTTGGGGCAGCCCTTACAGCTGAAGGATTGAGATGGCTTTAGGGTAAAAGGAGTTGAGTACCAATACTTTGAAGAAGACCTGTACAAGAAGAGCACTCGGTTTCTCAAGTACAGCCCATCCACAAGAAAGTTCCTCTTCTGCTTTACAATGGAAACCCATTGCAGAGTCCATTATTATTCTCGAGTACGTTGATGAAGTCTAGAAGCAAAATCAACTTCTCCCAAGTGACCCTCATGATTGTTGTACACCTAGTTTTGGACTAAAGTTCATAGATGACTAGGCAACTTTTATATTGATTAAGTTAACACAGACACATTTAGAAACGACCTTTTCCTTTTCTCTTACTTCATTTTGACATGATATCAGAGACTAGACTTCACGAGTTTTAGTTTTCCGCAAGCAAAGCAAGGGAAGGAGAAGGGGTCAGAAGGGGCTGGGGAGGCGTTGAAAACCCTAGAAAAGCACTGGAAAGGAGAAGGTTCTACTGGCTGATTGGCCTCCAAGTAGTGATTCTCGGGCTGGAGCTGGTGACGCCTAAAAAAACTCCTCTGCTCTTCAAATGGTGCCAAGAGTTTGTTAGCACCGTCAAGGAATCACTGCCTGAAAAGGAGAAGCTGCTTGCTGTTCTTGATTCTAGTATGTGCTCATTTTGAATACGAGTACAGTGTAAGGTTGGGTTTACTCGAGTGAAAAATAATATCTATGGCCACCTATCTCTAGTGTGTCCCCCAGCTTATACCTTGTCACGCAAGAAACAGGGTGAGATCTGTAGAATCGAAGTATTTTCTACTGTGGTTAGATAAAAGCAGGCTCCATAAACATAAACAACAGGCAGAACCAGTTCAGGATAAGCAAAAACATTGCAATGTTATTTGGTCTCTAAGTAAGAGATACGAAACCTAATATTTTTTTTTATTGGGACTCAAGAATACATTACAAGAAAGAGTTACAAAACAAATCTTGTCACTGTTTGTTGTTGGAGCTCGAATCCTTGACGATGGTCACTGGGCAAGGCGCATGGGTCACCACGTACGAGCTAACACTTCCCAAAATCATCCTGTTTTGCCCCATTTTAATTAAAACGAAAGAATAACATATATATATAGAAGAAGATAAACAAATTTCTTTTTGTCAAGAAAAAGTAGTAGTAGTACCTTTGGAGTGGGCCAAGTCCTCTGCTACCCATGACCAAACAGTCCAGTTTCAGATCCTCTACAGCATCAAGCAGCTTCTCTCTTGGATCTCCACCCCAGTAGAGTTTTGTCACAATTGTCACCTAATTACCACCACAATCCAATTTTCAATTTAAATTTGGTATAACAAAGGCAGAATTACAGGGTCAATTATAAACAGTTAATAAAAGCCACCTCTTTCTGTCTAGAAGCAGTGTAAAGCATATCAAGCACCTCAATATTCGTCTTCATCTCATACTTCTTCATCACCTCTGGCTCTCTAAACTCCGCCAGAGGAATCAGAGCTTCAGAGATCACAAACATCAAAACATACAAAACTCAGACGAGTAAGTACAGGCTCTAGAATACCCGCTCAAAAGATAAAAACTTACGAGACACATGTTGAGAGGTGAGAGAGTTCTTGGGGCTGATATAGATGAGGTGAAGAGTGTCGCCGTCGTCTGCCAAGTTGTCGAGTGCCCATTTCAAGGCGTTCTTGCTGCTGTTAGAGAAGTCCATCGCCACCCCGATCCTTCTGTCTCTTCCCATTTTTTATTTCTTTCTTTCTATCTCGACTTCGATTTCCAGACTCTCGAATGAACCAGAACTGAAGCAAAAGGAATTAATGGGATAGCAACAAGATCAGTTATTACTTATCTGCGATGCTTGTCTCCGAGGAGAGGAAGGACTTGGGCTTTTTGTCGAATCTGGACCGTCCATTTGATGGACGCTTGTGATCGTAGATCACACCCTGTTTGCTTAGGCTTTGATATGCCCGCCCGTGCGCAGTGGGTGGGTGAATTTAATATGTTATCCCCCCCCCCCCACCCCTTTTTTCCCTTTTTTTTTTAAAATTTACAAATTATTTGTTTTAACCCAAAATAAAGATTGATACCAACTATCAAGAGGTCAAAAGTTTGATTTTTATAACTTAAGTCAATTTAATTTAAAATAATTAATTTTTATTTTCACAATTTTTTTAAAATTTATTTTATTTAAAAGTTAATATTATATAGATAAAAATTCCATTCAAGATAAAATTTTTATAATGTTATTAAATTTAGATGAATTTTTATTTTTTAATGGCTAAAAAAATAAAAACTCATAAAAATTTAGTAGTATCATAAAAAAATTTACAATTAATGGATTATTACATCTAAATAATATTAGTTTTCAAATAAAATTGGTTCCAAGTTAAAAAAAATTTAAAAATAAAAATAATTCATTTTAGATTAAACTAGCTTAAGTTAAAATGAATTGCCTCTAATTCTTCTCTTTAATTCTACCTCTTTCTTATATATACAAAAAAAAAAAAAACCACCAATAATCTCAACACTTTTAGGCCATAGTTTTGGTTATGAATCATGAATCCGGCTAAATAGTTTCCAGAATTGCAGTGCAAAAGATTTAGTTGAATGGATTGAGTTGGCTAACACACTCTCTAATGATCCCCGCCCTTGGCATAATGGTTAAGGTGTTGATTGGGTACGTATAAGAGTTTTAAAGTTTGAACTCTAATCTCCCCATTCTCTACATTATGTTGTAGCAAAGTTGGTTCGATGTTTCAATTGTCATTTTGGCCCCAAAATAATTGACATGTCCTTTTTCCTAACTTACAATAATAGTATCTCTCCATTACAAAGTATAATGCTTCTGAATGAAAAAAAAAAAGAATCTCCAGTGTTTGGTTCAGACATGAAAACACTCCTAAGGTGTGTTTTTCAATATCAAAGGCCTAACATAATTTTTTTTAAAATCTTTAAGAGTAAATCTTGCTAGAGTTCTTAATCTTTGATTTTCATTAACTGTTATTATTATTTTATTATAAACTTTACTCTTTTACTAAATCGAAACTGTTACTTAATCACACATAAAGTTATCATATAAGTGCAGATGTAACACATGAAATTTGATTTATAAAGAAATAAAATTTGATAATTTAAACAATTTATCAACTGTTAAAAAATTATTGCACGGGAGAAAATGTAAGCCTCACAATGGGTCATTGTCAATAGGAAGAAACATTAGAGTTTTTAGGAGTAACATAAGCGTAGTGTAAATGACCGTAACCTTGTAAGATCTAAGTGAAATTAGATAAATTAAGTGTTGGGGCTTATCCATGTTATAAAAATTGTAATCTTTCACCCAGCCAAGTCAAAATTTCAATAATTTTGGGGAATGTTGTTTATGTTCACGAGCCTGCTTTTAGCTAACCACAGTAGTAAAAATGTTTCGATTCCACACATCCAATTTTCATCTATCCCCTCTGGCTCACATCGTGCTTGTTGCGATACAAGTTGAGAAAGTAACGAATGTGTCTTAAATAAGAGCAGCGAATCGTTTATGGTGTTGCAAAACATGAGGACAAATTAAAGACACACAAAAGCAGAGATGGCCATTATTTGTAACTTAAGAAGGACCGATCGAAGGGCATCCAGAAACGACAGTTTCATTTGTTGGCATAGTAAGTAGCAATAAAACCCGACTTCAAGAAAGCAAGCAGCTTCTCCTCTTCAGGCAGGGACTCCTTGACGGTGCTCACAAACTCTTGGCTCCACTTGAAGAGCAGAGGAGTCTTCTCGGGTGTCACCAACTCCAGCCCAGGAACCACTTCTTGAATTCCAATCAGCCAGTAGCCGATGAAGGCAGCCGCTATGTCAACCATTCCTATCGTCTCCCCTCCGAAGAACCTTTTCCCTTCCAGTGCTCTTTCTAGGGGTTTCAATGACTCTCCGGCCTCTTCCACCGCCCTCTCCTTTCCCTCCTTTGCATGCCAAGCTTTCCACAATGCCGGCATGCACTGTAAAAACACAAAATATGACATGTCAAAGCACTATAAGAAAATTTATGTTTAGCAGAGAAAAAAGTAGCTGGTGGGGGTTATTAGTTACCTTGTCATCTATGAACTTAGTCCAGAACCGGGCCACAGCACGATCATAAGGGTCACTCGGGAGAAGTGGGTATTGTTTCCAGACATCATCAACATACTCGAGAATAACAACGGACTCTGCAATGGGGTTCCCATTGTGAAGCAGGACCGGAACTTTCTTGTGGATGGGGTTGTACTTGAGAAGCAGAGGACTCTTGTTGTACAGGTCTTCTTCAAAGTATTGGTAGTCGACACCTTTCAGCCTCAGAGCTATCTCTACCCTTCGGCTGTAAGGGCTGCCATAAATTCCAAACACCTTCACTTCTTCAGCCATGGCAGCCAATAAGTCGAGCTTAATCTTGAAACTAGAAGTTTTTAATTGCTCTTGCTGCTAAAACTCTCGACTTTCTGGCGCTTTATATGGGGGGGATTTGGATTTTTACTTGCTGGTTAAGCTAGTTGTTAACTATTCGGTTTTTTTTAAGTTTTTTGGTAGCCAACTATTCGTTTTTTTTTTTATTTTTGATGGGACGGGAACCAATAAGGGGAAGATTAGGTGGTTACTTGGAAACTAAGGGAAGAGTTGACATTTCTAAAACAAACCAAAATAAATAAATAAATAAACAAACAAAATATAAGACATAGAAGTTACATGAAATGCAATTAAAATCCTGATTTTATGATCTAAAGCAAGGAAAATGATCTGATTAAATTCTACAGTTGTTATTATAATTTTGATTCAATTATATGACCATAATTCATAGAAAACTAACTGTTTCATGTAAAATCCTTAGTTGCATGTATATTTAATTTAGGAAAATTGTTACCCGAACGAGACCCTACTTGTGTGTATCTATTTGTGCTATATCAGTTAGGATGGAAAACACTCTTTGTGTAATTATTTGGATAAATATGTTAGTTGTCAAATGTAATTAAATTTAGCGAATTTGGCATGGTTTTAAAATAAAATCATATTAAAAGATTTTAGCGTAAATCTAACATGCGTCGGGCTTACCCATGCATCTGGATACACAAGATTATTTATGTATTAATTTCAGCTTTAAGACCACGCTATATGTTCGGAAGCATGGTTGAATAGTTGGATGGAAGGGAAGGAGGCAGAGTGCAAATCAGACCTGGACCGTATTTTATTTTTCCCCCCTTTCTTAACTCATCTCTCTTTCTCTCCCTCTCTCTCTTTTTTCCATTTTTGCTTCTTTTGCTAGGTTTCCTTTTTAATTTTTTTTTTCACATATCGTTTTTCCTTTTTATATTTCTTTCACTTCTTTTTGGTTCTTTTCTTATTTTTTTTCATGCCAAACGAAAAAAAAAATTTCTTCTAAAAATTATTTGTTCTCTTATTTTTTTTTTTGAGGTTGTCAACTAATAAAAGAATAAACAACTAGTTAAATAAAAAAAATAAATAGATATTGGTAAAAAATATTTAGTTCCTCTAAATGAAAAAAATATATTGATAAAAGAACAACTAGTTTATTCCCGTTCTTTTTTTCGAAGGAACAATTCATATTTGTTCTTTTATGGGTTCTTATTTGCTCTTTTATCAATTTCTTTCATTCATTTATAAGTTTTTGTTTGTTATTTTATCATTTTTTTCTTTTTAAATTTTATCTGTTCTTTTATCAACTTTATTTTTTATTTATCAATTTTATCTGCTATTTTATCAAATACTGTTTGTAATTTTATAAATTTTTTTTCTAGTTTTTATCAAATTTATGTGTGTTTTTATCAATTTTTGTTTGTTCTTTTATCACTTTCACTTATTCCTTTCTCAATTGTATCTATTCTTTTACAATTTCTTATTTGTTCTTTTCTCAAGTTTATTTATTTTTCTATCAGTTTCTGTTTGTTCTTTAATTAGTTTTATTTATTTATTTATCAATTTTATATGTTCTTTTATCAGTTTTATCTATTGGTTTCTTATTAGTTTTTTTATCACTAATATATTATTTTATTAGTTTTATTTATTGTTTTATCATTTTTAATAAGCTATTTATTTTTTCTATTCTTTTATTATTATCTGTTTATTCTTTTACAAGTATGTATTAGTTTTTTATTAAAGAAATTAATTATTCTTTCATCAGTATTTATTTATTCTTTTTAAGAAACTATATATTCTTTTACTAGAAAGCATTTATTTTTTTAGTTCAAATAGTTTTTTTTATTAGTTGAAAATTTTTAAAAAAAAAATGAAGGAGAAATATATAATTTATTTTAAAAAAATATATAAGTAATAAAAATGAAATAGGACTAAAAAGAAATAAATTAAATTTAAAAGGAATAAAATTGGAAATAAAATAAGAGATAAAACTGGAAATAATGCTAAAAATGAAAAAAATTGAAAAATATGAGAAATTGATAAATAATAAAACTATAAAAAATAAATATAAAATTACAAAAATGATTAAAAAAAACTGAAGAAAATTGAGGGAAAGACTGAGAAAAAAAATGGAAATGGGGCTTCTCTAGGACTCAAACACAACTCGGCTTCAACACTCCCCACATTCGCACGCTAGCCACTCCACACAATCTGCGAGTTTGTCTGAAGCATGTAAAAATTTTACACTCCCTTCGTCCCATATTTTTTGCACCATTTAACTTTTTGACATAATTTAACTTGAATTTATTTATATTAGTATTTACTAGAAAAAATTTTTTAAAAAATATATTTAGAAACTATATGTCTTGATCTATCATTCTTCAATAAAAGTTCTTCATTTATATACTAAAATATTAAAAATAAAAAGTTATAAATTAATTGCTGAAAAGTAAAATAATGCAAAGAATATGGGACGGAGAAAGTAAATATATTTCGTGTATGTGGGTTAAAATGACAATTCTTTAATTCTTTAAGAATGACACGCAGAATAAGTTAGACCTATGCAATACTTACTCTATGATTGTGTCATATAGCATCTGCAACAGCTTTTCTATGATTTCTACAAAATAGGGAGACAAAAACCAAAATCTTTAAAAAAAGTTTGCTCTAACTCCAACAATTTTTTTATTGAGAATCTTGCATTTATTATACTCTCTTTATCTTAATTTAGATAAAACGTATTCCTTTTTTGGATGTCCCAAAAAGGTTAAAATGTTTCCTCTTTTGAAAAATTTTAAATAATTAATTTATCATTTTACCCTCATTTAAACTCTCACTACATAAAACTCAATAATTTTTTTTAATCTTCACTTAATCTCTCATTCACAAAATTCAAAAAAAGAATTTTTTTAATCATTATTTAAACTCTCACTATACAAAATCCAAAAAAATTTAATTTTTGTTCTATAGATAAAATTGAAAAAAAATAACATAAATTATATACACTTTAATTTCTGTGCCCAAATAAATGTTTCATCTATTTTGGGACGGAGGGAGTATAATAATTAAATATCATGCATTCAAAGCAAATATATTTATTATATCCCGCATGAACTTACCACCGGCTTCGGCGTCGACACTGAGGCAAAATGGGTCGACATCGAAGGCCAATTTACAAATATTATCAAAAGTGTATCTCTCTAAAATATCCTGCAAGTTCAAAATCTTACCCGTTGAAGAAGCTTTTTCGAGCAGCGGAATCAGTCTGGAAGAAGTTTCAAACCGGACGATTTCTAAGATGAAGTTGCGGAGCAATTTAGTGTTGAACTCGTAGCTAGCCGTCTTCCTCTGCAACTTCCAGGCGTCGCCATCGGCGTTGAAGATTCTGCTGCCGAGGAAGTCGTGGAGGAGAGAGAGAAATCACTCGCCTTTCGGGTAGTTCTCGAAGTTGGTCTTAAGGATGTACTCGACGACGGAGGGGTTCGCGGTAATGACGCCATGGATTTTCCCCGGCCGCCAAAATGTCAAGGTGTTTCTCGGGTATTGGGTTAACACATGGGTCAACCAGTCGAGAAACCTGTGGCGGTTTTTCAAGAATTCCGGCAGAACTCCGACGAGTGGGTAGACTTGAGTCCCTTAGACTCGGGTTTTTGGCGTCAAATCGAGAGGAATCAGAAGAAGTTGAGGGAGACGATGCATTGCAGCAGGTGGGCTGCAAGTTGGCCCAATTGGCTAAAACAATCGGCCTCGAATTCGATTTCGAGGGGTTTGTTTACAATAACTTGGCTGATCTGGAGCCTAAAATTTTGAATCTCCGTCCGCCAGAAGTCGAGGCGGTGGCCGTGAATTGCGTGTTCGAGCTTCATCCACTCCTGGTGCGACCTGGCGGAATAGAGAAGGTATTGGGCTTGATTAAGGCAATGAGGGGTGAGGGAAGGCCGGAGAGTGATGACAGATGAGAGTGGCGGTAGGTGAGGGAGGCGGACAGCGGATAGGTTGTTCCAAGAGGGAGGAGGAGATGACGAGGAAAAAACATGAGGGGTTTCTTGCTAGATTTGAAATTTTTAAAGCTTTTTTTGGTAAAGAGAAATGTTTACAAGGTTAAAACAAACATTTTCCCCTACAATCTTATGTTGATGTGTCATTTTCCATCCAATATAACGGATTCCATCCAAAAAAGGTTCAAAATGAAACGTTTTAGCCACGTTAGGGAGACGCAACGAACAAAATGAAGGTTGGGGTTAGAACAGAAACAAAATTAAAAGGTTGGGGGTAACGCATGCAATTTACCCTAATTTTTAAAGTTTCCGAAAATATAGGAAATTGAGTATTCCCTTTCATCTTATTTTTTATTTTAGAATTCTATTAAAGTGAAAAATGATTCAATATTCTTTAAAATGTAGAAAATATACAAAATAAAAAAAATCTGTTGAAGATACCCTCAGCTCGCCGATAATCTGTAATCCACCTTACAGTGATTCAAGAATCACTCCTCATCCTCACATGCCACTACTTCATCCCCTTTGGACAACAAACAAACGAAAACCAAATCTCTTTAATCTGCATTAAATCATGTGGAACTGCCTTTAAAATTTTAATCCCTTACAAATTTAAACTGCATCACGTGCTTCTCATTGGAAAATATAGAAACAAACTTATGTTTTTAACTTGTTCATGCAACTCGCAATTTTCCTTCTTTTTTTTTTTTTTTTTTTTTTACTTTCCACCCCTACAAATGCCTTTTTTCAATCAGATTAGTCTATTTTTGTATGGTGTCATAATAAAGTAATTTTTTAATTAAATAATAAATATACTTATCTAGCATCTAATTAATGTTCACATATGTTGTCATATACGTTCATGCTAAGAAACGACATATAGCTGGTTATTAAAATCAAGTGAAACCCAAATTGCTTCAAAACAACTTACCATGATCCAAGATCTGATCCTACAAGCCCATATTGTCATCAAAGGTATTGCAATTGATCACGTATCGAGTACACCAATTGGTCACAAGAAAACTAGTATCCATCTTCACTTGCTTCACGGTTTTGGGCCGTATCAAGACATTTGCCCTTTTCTTTTTCAATGTAACCAGCCCAACAGACTGTAACAGCGAATTTGGTTAGCCCACTAAGGGAAGTTTAGGCGATATCAGCATCGTCAACTCTTCATCAATTAGTAGTACTTGTGAAGAGTTATTTAATTTAACAAAAGAACAGCTCGTTTCATGTTTGTGTCAAGGTTGTAATCTTGTACTTCAAGTCATATCTTTTGGCTTGATATTTTTCTTTAGCCACTAGAGAAGCTTTTATTTAACCCAAGAAACTTGGAGATGAAGCTGTGTTCCTTTCCTCCTTACTGATTTTTCAAATAGGCATGAAGTCACAGTCGAGAAAGTAGCAATTTCAATGGTCGTCAGTACTAATATGTGGCAATTTCAAAGAAGTATTTGTAAGCAATGCTTTTTGAGTTAGAAGTTAGCTAGAACAAAAAGACACTATGTATAGCATCATGACCAAACCATATACTGGGGACATAATTAGGCCAAGTGACACTTGGTGGATCCAAAGCCTTACAAGGAAAGCTAAAGAAAGGGAATTGGGTGTTTAGTTTAAGTGATAATCTCGTCTATAATGGCATCGTAACTTCAACTCTAATGTTTATTTGTTTCCCTATCATTGACATTATTTTTTGTTCTCTTTTCTTGTGAACTTTAAGGTTTAGTGAAGCTCAGTCCCATGTGCACTTAGAATGATTTGTTTATGACATAATTGTTCCCATTGTTATACATATAAATAGTCATAGAAGCATAAAACTGGTAAGTATATAATTTTGTATGTTCATAGACATTATTTTCAAAAATATTTGTGATAAATTTTAAGTGTACTTCTTGTAAATCTGTTGTGAATCAATCAAATATCTAATTCTAAAAAAAAAAAAAAATACAAACTGTGCTTCAGAAATGGATTTTTTTTTCAAAAGAAAAGGTCAAATATATACATGACACTTTCACAAAATTTATTTGATTATATGATTTGATAAGTAATTTTATTTGACACACTTGAATTTAAACTCTATTCACTTTTTTTTTTAGAGAGATTATTTCAAGTTAATTTTCTAGAATTTTAAAATTTTCAATTTAGAAGAAAATTCCTCCTTGAAAAAGAGCTTTGTCAGTTTGAAATGGCAATGTTAATGCAGGGTTTCTTTCGACATTAAACAACCATATCTTTGTACCGACAGACCATAGGGTAACTCTATTTATTACCAAACAAGGTAACTCTGTCTATTACCAAACGACCATTGCAAGACACCTAAAAACAACAAAGTGGTAGTCTATTGCCAGTCATTTTATCTCTTACATGCATATTAAAGAAAAAAATATTATTCTGTGTTATGCTTTGTGTTCATCAAAGTGTGGTAGCTAAGGGCCGGCCAATTTCTAGAACTCTGTCCCATAGAATTGGTCGTTGATTCATATGAATTATATCCACCTATCTCCTGTGCATTTTCACTTTTGAACTATATTTTAAAATAATGGATATATATCCATAATATCGCATATTTCAGGAGTTGAAATTTTTCAGTAGCTGAAAAGTAATATTCTACATGATACAAAAACAATTTTCTACCCCATGAACTTTTCAAATTTTTTTGGCATTCAAAACATATAGTATTTATGCTGTTTTACATAATAAGATGATAGTTTTTCTGTCTAAACACATGAGACTTTTGGATTGTCAGAAACCATCTCATCAAATAACTTAGATGAAAATCGCCAATAGTAACTTTATAAGCTAAAAGATACCAAAAAATGTCTTTTTGAAGGAAAACAAAGGGAATTTTAAAGCGTTGATTTGTTTCATAGACACATACCTCAAGAACAGGAACCCGGAGAATCCAACAGCGGTCAAAAGTAGAGCGCAAGCAACATAAAGTGAGCATAAAACTTGAATTATTGCTAATAAACTTCATTCCCCCTCAACAATTCTCAACGGCTATTAAGGATAGCCCAGTAATTTCGC
Organism: Aquilaria sinensis; assembly: GCA_005392925.1. Taxonomy (NCBI): domain Eukaryota; kingdom Viridiplantae; phylum Streptophyta; class Magnoliopsida; order Malvales; family Thymelaeaceae; genus Aquilaria; species Aquilaria sinensis. The sequence continues at coordinate 117,599 of SMDT01003057.1, forward strand.
CCATTCCAGTTTTTATTAAGCAATAATTTACCTTAAAAATTTATCGGCATAGTTGTTTCCGATACAGTAACACAACAAACACCACTTTTGAGGGACATCCTGGGCATGTCCGTCGCCTACACGGCTCCCGTAACTTCATTCTAATCGAAGCAAAACCAAAAGTTTTGGCATTGGCCAAAGTCCATATTTAGGTCCTGAACTTGAATAAAATAGACAGATAACCCCTGAACGTATAATGTGATACATTGGCCCTCAAACTTGATTGAATCGGACACACAAATTCAGCTGTTAACGTCAGTTAATCATGTAATTAACTTTCGTAATAGCTAATATTTTTCTTGAGCGATAGGGAACATCCTTTCTTCCTCTATCTTCTCCTTAATTGTTAGAATCCTTTGTTGGCCACTTGATAAATCTGGAGAATCTTCTTAACACTAGCCGTGTGAAAATGTCTTAGTTGGTCCTCTCGCTGATGCATGCACATCCACACAACTAATTCACATGATCATCATCCGCTCCGCCACACTATTTCCCCCTGGATCTATCAACAACTCTTGCTCCATGGCCTTGTCTAATTCCTAACCCATGTTCAAAACTCTGCTAACAGTGGTAAATGCTTCTAGGCTCACGAACCATTTCCTTCACTAAGAAACTAGGGTGCCATGGGGAGGGGGGAGAAAGAGGAGATGATGGCAACTTGGGAAATGTCAGAGGAAGAAAGGAAAATACAAACTTTTTCCCCTTTTTATGAGCAAATCAGTTCTTATCATCATTCCCCCTCATTCAGGGAAAATGTTGGTGGTTATAGAATTTAAATCAAATGATGAAATATGATTAACTGCGGTTAACGGTTGAAATTTTATGTCCAATTCAACCAAGTTAAAAGGGGCTATGTGTCTCATTTTTGCATTCATGGGTTATCTGTCTGTTATTTCTTTTGAATTCAAAGGTAAACTTGTGGATTTTGCCCCCAGAAATTCTTTAAAAATGGAGCCTACGCCAGAGGCCTAGGTTAGAGCCTCTTGTTAGAGGTATGGGAAAATTGAGTAATCGCCTATAAGTTAAAGTTGAACCAGAAAAGCACAAATTTTTTTGCGGTGCCATTGTTATTATCTTTGTACTCGCTTTTTTCTATAAGCCATTGTTTTGTCAATGAGTAATCACTTTTCTTATTTTTATACATACACGATGCTTTTATTTATGTGTAACATAAATTGAATAGTTCTACCTCTATACTATAGTCTCATTTCTTGCAATATCAAGAAAATGAAAGTAAAAGGTTTTGTTTGTTTGTTTAAAATCTGAAAAAGGAGAGCGCTCTCATTAATGTTTTTGAGTGAGGCTCCTCAAATCATGAGTTTGAGCAAGCCTCAGTAATCATAAGCAGCGCCTCTAAACCATTTATAAGCAAGTTGGCTCCTTCATTTCTCTTACCCGACGAGAGAAAACAGATGCCCACCAAACTTTTCTTGCTGTTTTTCCATTTTAGCCCTCAGAATCAGAAATGATTGCAATTGCAACCTTATGGATGGAGCTTTCAACCACCAAGAAGAAAGAGAAATAACCCAACAGCAAACCCAAAGACCAATTTTGCAGCTTAAGGTTTGCTTGCCATTGGTGAAGCCAAGAGGCTCCAATAGTTTCCAAAACCCTTTTCCTCTGTTTGGTTTGTGGGTCTCAAAATCTGTGAGAGCCCTTTATTTCAATTACAAAGCTCGTGTCTCATATGGGTTTTGCTGCAAGAAGCTTGAGTTTGAAGGTATGGTGGTAAACAATTCTGTCTTTGAGGAAGACAAAGTGGCAATGGAGGGCTTGGTGGAGAAAGATGGAGGCTTTGAACAGGAAAATGAAGGAATTTGCGAAACTAGGAGTGAAGTGGAGACATTTGGTGGTTTGGTTGAAGAGAACGGTCGAGAGAGCAGTTCAAGTTCTGATTTTTTGACTTCAGAGACAACCGGGCATGAGGAAGAAGAAAGTCACAGTAGTTCTGAGGATTCTGCTTCACCAGCTTCTGTGAGTTGGGCTGCCCAGAAAGACGCCCAGGGACATGACTGCGCCAGTCCTAATTGCACCAGGGATGAAAAAGCAGCCCTTTTGGATGAGAGGAAGCTAGAGAAGCAAGATTCAACAATTTCAGGTTATAACTTGTGTAATTCAACAATTTCAGGTTATAACCTGTGTAATCACTTGCCCAGTTTGATGGTTAAAGAGTAACAAATAATGTGTTTGATAATTTGGTATGATTTTTTGGGTTGTAGAGATGGAGCTGATGAAGGAAAGGTTTGCAAAATTGCTGCTTGGAGAAGATATGTCTGGTAGTGGGAATGGGGTCTGCACTGCATTGGCTATCTCAAATGCAATAACCAATCTTTGTGGTATGATATTTATGGACAATCTGCTAATTCTGTTACCAGCTTTGCTTGTGGAAAAAAAAGGTTGTCATTTTAATAGATGTTTCATTTTCTTTACCTGCCTTCATTTAGCCACTATATTTGGGCAACTATGGAGGTTAGAGCCATTGCCACCAGAGAAGAAAGCAATGTGGAGAAGAGAGATGCAGTGGCTTCTTTCTGTTAGTGATCATATTGTTGAGTTCATACCGTCTTGGCAGACATTTCCCGATGGAAGCAAGCTTGAGGTAACCCTGTTTCCACAGTGCACTGCTTTCACTGAAGTTGTTCATTTGGCTAGATGCACATTGTGTATCTTGCCAGTTAGAGTTTGTTGATAGTCTTATAGTAGCTCTTAGGAGAAGAATCATCCAGAGATAATCTGATTCCTATCACTAGTTCTATGGCTTGTCATAACCTCTAACATTATATGTACGAAAGAGTGATCTACGTGAAGTGCGAGATGGAAGACATCCTATAATAAACTTGAAATTGTGGCAGCTTGTAGCTGTAGAATTTGCTTGATGAATTCTCAACATGGCCTCTATTTTTTCTCAAAATGACATCTGGTTATGACATCCCGTTATGTTCATTCACAATATTAGGAGCTTTTTGAGTTCATTTATCTGAATGCTCCGCTAGCTTTGGGAAATTGAACCAATCTTTTCTTTGTTGCCTGTGCTTCAGATCATGACATGTAGACCCCGGTCAGATCTCTATGTCAATCTTCCAGCATTAAAAAAATTGGATGACATGCTGCTTGTAAGCTCTCCAAAGTCTTTTACGATGTTGAATTGAGTTCAAATGCTAGAGACAGGATTCTGTTATGGATTCCTCAATTCGGTTACATTTTCCTGCAGGAGCTACTGGATAGTTTTGTTGATACAGAATTCTGGTATGTTGACCAAGGGATTCTAGCTCAAGAAGCTGATGGATCATGTTCTTTCCGTAGAGCCTTTCATCGCCAGGAGGAGAAATGGTGGCTCCCAGTTCCTCGAGTCCCTCCTGGCGGCCTGAATGAAAATTCAAGAAAGCAGTTGCAGCACAAAAGAGATTGCACAAACCAAATACTGAAAGCTGCAATGGCTATTAACAGTATAACTCTAGCTGACATGGAAATCCCTGACTCGTACTTGGAGTCTCTTCCAAAGGTATGAGAGAGGCAACTAGTTTTAGTGCTACAAGGTTCTAGAAAAAGTTTCGAGTCTAAGTTATTGTTATTCTTTCTTCTAATTTTCTCAGAATGGAAGAGCCACTTTAGGAGATCTTATATACCGGTATATATCATCAGACCAGTTTTCTCCTGAATATCTTCTTGATTGTCTCGACTTGGCATCTGAGCATCATGCTATCGAGATTGCCAATCGGGTGGAGGCTTCTGTCCATGTATTTCACAGAAAGATGAATTCCAAACCCATGAATAATGCACCCCGGTCTAGTTCAAAGTCATCATGGGAAATGGTCAAGGAGCTAATGATTGATGCAGAAAAGGGAGAAGTGCTAGCAGACCGAGCAGAAAGTCTCCTCCTTTGCTTGAAGCAGAGGTTCCCCGGCCTTCCGCAGACCACTCTAGATATGAGCAAAATTCAGTGTAACAAGGTGAAAATCTAGTTCAAAGTTCAAAACTGTTTTAAAGCTTCTTTTATCACTAGCCGTACTAACACCAAACCCTCTTTTTGTACTATATAGGATGTTGGAAAATCCATCTTGGAAAGCTATTCGAGGGTCTTGGAAAGCCTGGCATTCAATATCGTCGCACGAATAGATGATTTGCTTTATGTGGATAACTTGACCAGGCACTCAGATCAGTCATCCTCCGTGTCTAAAGTTGGCATCATTTCTCAGAAGAGTGTCGCAATTCCTTATAAGGTGCCTGCGTCGAGCACTCCTTACGGAAGCGCTTTTAGCACCCCAGCCTTTTCGCCTGCACAAGTAATAAGCCCTGCTAGGGGAGAAAGGTCAGCTTTCACTTCCAGCGCTCAGATTCCTCATCGTGGCTTAGGAGTGAAAAAGGTGTTGACAGATTATCTCAGCATAGACATACTAAGAGGGAAGGGCCACAACAGTTCAAATGAGGGCTCGAACTCAGTTTCAAGCATATCAAGAGAAGCGTCACCCTCATTTGAATTCAGAAAAGAACATGCCAGCCCATCAGAACAAAATCCAGTTGCAGAGGACTAACCCTATCCCAATCCAGTATGGCAATATCCTTGGATGTTGTTTCTTGTTATATTTATTTGCTTTCTCTTATTAGTTAGAGCTAAGAATGCGCTAGCGCTTCACATGGGCAATGCTCTTGTTAGGCCCTGTTGCTAAAGGATGCGTATGTTGATAAATGAGCTATACAATCTGATGCTTTTCTTTTACATCATTCATATTTTACCATCAATTTCAAGCCCCATTCTTTTTATTTTTTAAATTTTGTTAGATATGCGAGTGTTGGACTAGCTAAATTCTTTTAGTTGAAAAGAAAAAATTAAAAAGCATTCAACATACTAGAGGATAATATACAGGCTGCTGATAGTTGAAGGATGGTTTGTTTGTGATGTTAGAGTTTAGATGGGAAAAAATTTTCGTCTGAAGTTCTGCAGATTCTTGTTCAACCTCAAATTAGTCCTGTTGAAAAAAACTTAAAACGGCGAAAATGCAAGTTCTTGAGATAGGGGTAAGAAAGGTGAAAAATGCAGGGGCATTCCGAGAATTGAACTCGGGACCTCTCGCACCCTAAGCGAGAATCATACCACTAGACCAAATGCCCGCTATTGGTGCAAGGCGGAAAATATATAGTATTTCATGACTTCTAGTTTCTCAGTCTAATTGTCAAACTAATTTTCAGTTACGGTTAGAGGTCGGGAGCAAAAGAGAAAATGAACTTGATACAGAGCAAAAGTCCATAAGAATACATTTTATATATTTGTGGCAAACAATTAGCTGATATAATTAAAATTAAAGTATATAATACACGTATTATCCTTATAGTCAAAATATGTCAGATTAATTAGTTGGTAAATCAACTTTAATTGAAGTATTAATTTGTGTCTAATTTATTCTCTAAAATGATTTTTTCCCCTTCATTTCCTAAAACTATCCTTACAGCTTAAATTTATGACCAGGAAATGAAATAATGATAATAATCGGTACAAACCGATCTAGTCGGTCCAAATCTCGACCCCATCTTTGTCATTGCATTTCTTACCTCATTATGGCTGGTATTAACTTCATTTTGCATGGAATGGATCACGATAACTTGTAGGAAATTGGGGGAGGAAAAAGTTGCCTTCGCTTGACATATTTTTTACACCAAATTTAGCAACCGACTAAATTAAACAATGGAAGATTTGTGCTCCTTAGATTTGAATCATGTAACTCAAAAGATAATACTATTTGATGATATCGAGCACTCTAGGATCTAGATTCTGGAACTCTTGTATTGGAAAGTAGGGGTGTGAGCTATCACCCTAAACCCGATCCCGATCCCAATCCCAAACCCTAACCCGGTCTTAATTTTCAGGTTCAGATTAGGTTAGTAAAAGAGAAAAATAAGAATTCAGGTTAGTCCGAACCGACCCTATTCTAAAATTTGAATTTTCAGTTTGGGTCATGTTGACCCAAATATACTCAATCTGACCCTATATTGTATAATAATCTAACTCACTCTTATAATAGATTATAAAATAACCCAGCCCAAACTAATTTCTAAGCTCAAATAATTGACCTGACCTAGTCCTAGTTTTATTTTTTTATAATCCAACTCACTCAACCATATTACAGTAATTTTAAGATATTTTATATTTTTTCTTAGCTACCCGACCTTTAAAAGATACAGATATACATTTACAGGGAGGAAAATAAATTTACAGAAAAGAAAACTGATAATTTAAAATATTTATTAATTATAAAAAAAATATTGAAAAGATTGAAATTACTGGAAGATTATTATCGTACAATTTAAATACAGTTTCTAAAAAATTATTATCGAACAGTATAAAAAATATAGGGGGTAAGTGTAGGTTTCTAAAAATAGAAAGGGGTAAACCGTAGGTTAAAACATACCTCATAAGGGTAATTGTAGGTTTCCCAAAAGATAAATGTGCCAATGAAGTTTTATGAAATTAATTGTATTTCGGCTGTCACATTTCCATATGATTCCACTGCAGCGCATTAGCAATTGTGATGCTTAATACAATCCAGATTCAAATCCCAGCGGTGGAATTCTCCTTTTTTTGTGCACCACTTTTTTATTGGGCCCAAATACAATTACACATGAAATATTTAACTTATTCTTGTGCCCAAGTTTAGTAGCACATGAACTCGCCTAGGTAAAATGACAACACCTCTTCCAAAATTGTGTTGTCTTATCTCATCCGTCCCAATTTAGCTTTTTATGCTGGTGCTGCATTGTTCGGTGGTAAATATTCCAACTCCGAGGGAGAGGAACGAGGATGCTGATAAGTTTCCAAAGGAGAGTGTCCGGCGTGGATCTCCTTTTTTGTTTCGGCCTCAATCAATAGGTTTGTTGAGTTTGTTTCTGGTTGTGGGCTTTACTCTTGTCTTCGTGTTCTATTGTTTCTCGCTTTTGGTTGTTTAGGTGTTAGCGGGTCCGATTGTGTTTGTGTACCTGCTGCTTTACACCCTTGCTTGTTGCTTAATAATACTTCTCTTATTTCAAAGAAACAAAAAATATGAACCGTAATAAGGTGATGAATTGTGATGTCTATCATCTATCATAGTTCATTGATTAATAAGGACCTTACATGATTCAGAGGCCTCAATTGTTAATTGATGGATCGTGATGAATGATAGATATTATAGTCTTTTACATTGCCAATTGTCGCAGGCTTATTTATGAATTTTATACAAGTGTAGGGTTCAAAAACCGAATTTCTAAGTCTTTTTTCGAAGTTGAGGGACCCAATTGATTTTTTTTAAGAAAAGTAGGGACCCAATTGTAAATTTTTGGATCGGTTGTCCGTCCCGAAAATTTTGAAATTCCAAGCTCCGGCATCTCAGTTTGAATACCGCCCAAAATTGCATTTTGAAAATCATCCAATTGGCTTTCTCAGGAAAAATCTTTCTCTCTCTCTCTCTCTCTCTCTCTCTCTCTCTCTCTCCGGGGCTGATCAAGAACAACGGCACCGTTTCCAAGCTTTTGGAAGGTAAGATCGCCGCTAAATCGTAATTATCTTCTGTCATTCTGTATTCCCTCCCTGCGCTAATTAGGATTTCGGCTGTTCTCAGCGGAACCGTAACAATGCCGGAAGCAAGAGATAGACTGGCAAGACCTGCTGATTTGGCAGCCGTCTTCGCTCAAAGACGAAGTCTCGGAGTTTACTCCGATGAAGCGGCGAGGACATTAGGCGTGGGAACGGCCACAGGGATCGGTGGAGGGCTCGGCGGCTGGGCGAGCCTTGCCACTCCCCGGCAAGAGAATCAGCCATTACAGAGGAGCGTGGCGGGACGCGGAAGAGGAGGGACCACTGGATCTGTATTACCTTCTTGGTACCCAAGAACACCTCTCCGCGATATAACCGCCGTCGTCAGGGTAATACTTCTTTGATTTGATTTTGATTTTAGTGTTCAAGCGTCTAGGGATATGAACTTCATCTGGGAATTTTCTTTTTGCCTTTTTGTTTGATAATATCTCATCAGTGATTTCATCTGAATTTGGATGCACCAGTAATCATCTATTGAGAAAGTGGATGAGCTATTGAAAAGATTTAGAAAATTAGAAAGGATACTTTTGAGAGGTTCACTTTTCAATATTTTTTCATGTTTTGGCATGATTATTTCCTCAATTATCTTGTTAATTTACGCTTCAGTAAGGAATGGCAACTTTTGATTTCCAGGACATTTTCACGTTCAAAAGGAAGGAGAAGAAGTCTCACCATATGCCTGAGTAGTCCTGTTCTTTGTTGTTTTAATTGAAACGTTCAATTCTTTGTTTGTTGGCTTCGAATGAGAAATAAACTACTAGCAATTAGTTCAATGAAATGCAAGGCAGTCAGATAAATGTGGCTAAGTTTGAACTAGTTGTCCCAATTCTTGTTAATTTTAGCTGCTCATTGTATCTTGATCTTCCATTGATCTCAAGTTGTAAGTATTGATACTTCAAATTCAACACAAGTCACCTTAGTCCTCAAAGAAATGAGAACTTTGTTCAGCTCCTGGTCAGGTGCACCATTTGAGCAACAAAATCTGATAGAAACCATTGAAGCATTCTCTAACAAGATTTCTGGGACTTGCCTGCTATGGTAGTGGTCTGTTTCTTAGAAAGAGACATGGATTCACAAGTTTATCCAATTGCTTCGCTTCAAAGTTATCTTTACCAGGTTTGGCAACCAAGTTTGAGTAGCATTTTTATGTTTTATGACTTGAGTTAGGCTATTGAGAGGAGAAGAGCTCGACTAGGAGAGGTCGATGGCCAGCAAGCAGAAAACCAGCAACCCCATGGTCAAAGGGTTGTTGATTCCCCAGGTCAATTCTCAGGTGCTCAACTTGGGCACGAATTCAAGACTCCTGCACCCAGCGCAAGGAAGACGTCCAGTCCATCATCAGTCCTCAAAGTGCGAAAGCTTATATTAGAAGTTAGTCAACAAAACGATGACAAGAATGAGCTCACACCACAGAAGAAACTTTTGAACTCTATACACACCATAGAGAAAGCTGTGAAGATTGAGCTGCGGAAGCTGGAGAGAACTCCAAGCGCCAGGAAGGCTGAGAGGGAAAGGAAAGTCAGAACTTTGATGACAATGAGGTGAGCAGGGTGGTGACTTTGAGGTTGGCATTTGCAGCCTGCACCCCTCCGTACAGCGGGGTTGATCATTGCTTGATGACATCTCCTCAAGGATTTGCAGAAACCAGTGGACGGTTTCGGCTTCAACGATCGCTGAAGGTCCCAGTGTGGTGTTCAAACTGAGACTGATTCTTGACTAGTGCGGGCTTACACTGGCCATCATAATGTCCATTGTTAGGAGCCCAATGGACTTCGCTAGATCATCCACTTAATCTGAGTGTCCCACAGATAAGCTTAGAAGATTGCTTAGCGCTACTTCCATCTATTGAAAAATAATGGCGCTTGTCTTTTTATATCATGGCATTTTTAAGGACAGGGATTTTATATTGAATCATAAGTTCACATTTAGAGGACCAAAACCTCAACACACAATTTGTTTTAATTTAACTCAGTTTAATTTAAAATGTTTTACTTTAAATTTTTTAAATCTTTTTTACCTAGAGCCAATTTTCCTTTTTAAAAGATAATATTATGTGGTTTAATAATTCATTCAAATTAAAATTTTTATAGTGTTACTATAGTTTTATTAATATATTCTCTTTAATGCCTAAAAAAAGAAAAAAAAAGCATAAAAATTTAATAATATTATAAAAATATAACAATTAATGGATTATTGCACTTAAATAATACTAACTTTTAAATGATATTCTCTTCATTTTGTATTAATTGATTTTTTTACTTTTTTTTATTGAAGTTTGACTTGAACATATTTATATTAATATGTATTAAAAAATTATTAAAAATAATATTAAGAAACTATAACATTTAAAGTTTTATTTTCATATAAAATATTCATATTTTTATAATAAATTTTGAAAGAAATAAAAACATAAATTAATTGCTATAAATAATAAAAGGATTAGTTTTTATGAAACGGAGAGAGTACTGGTTTCAGATTAAAAAAATATAAAAATAAAGATAAATTATTTTATCTTAAATTGGCTTAAGTTAGAATTTGGTGTAATATTCTTTAACCAAAATTTTTTCTCCTTTCGTATTCAGTATGCAAAGACCCCTAGAAACAAGTCGTCGACCGAGTCACACGCAAAAACTTCTACGCCGTATATAATTTCGCTTGAAAGGGGAAGAAATGGAATAAAACAAACCACTCTGACGTCGAATAAAAGGCATAATTTAAATCTATAAGTGTTTTTATAATGTTACTATTTTTTTTTTTTTGGTTTCTTTGATAATCGAAGCAAGTACAAGTTATAAAAGTATTGGTCTGAATATCAAATCTCGTCCACCCAAATACTAGCTGTACATACGGGTCAAATATGACTTTGGCTGGATATGGGCAATAATTGTAGGAACGAAAGCTCAATTCTGACAATTTTTCTGGAGCAGAATGAAATCACAAAATTGAACTGCTTACTGCTAAATACTGGACTCTGAATTTACAAAATCTGATCCGTGTCTGGATATGTACAAGCCAGTCTGGGAAAAAGAAGAAAATTTGAAGAATCTTAGCCCAGCTTCCAAGGGGAGCACTGGAGATTAGGGCAATTTCCTGTCCAAGTGCTGGAGCACTCACCTCCAGCCTCCACATCACAGCATTTACAAACAACCCCAAGTGTAGCTAAAAGATTGCTATATCCTGCAAAATTAAGCAAGCCCAAGTTCAGTTTGATCAGCCTCTTGATTTTTCTTAAAGGAACTGTTTCAAAACTCTGACTTTGATTAAAAACAGAGTACCCAAACTAAAAGACGCTTTTTTTTAAATAAATCTTTGCCAAATATGTTCAAATATCATCAAATTCAAGAAGAACAAGAAGAAGGGAATTCGAAATTACCCTGATGAGAGGACAATGAAAGGAGCCGAGCTTCTGAAGCAGGTGGGGAGAGGAGCAAGAGGAGAGGCAACAGAAGCAAGAAACGCTGGGGTGTATCCATTCCAAAATTCCAACCAATCATGTGCATATGGAAAAGTTGTGGAGCTAAAAGGCTGGTTTTATATCCAAATTCCAGTGGTGGACCTTGTAGTTTGAAAAAGGTTTATTAATTGGTCTGGTTGGTTTAGAAATTTTAATTCTAGAAGTTTGAGGCGGTTTGCCTTTGTCTGAACTGGCAAAAACACGAGAGAAATTAAGGGTAGGCTTCTAGAGGCCAACTGTTGGGAACTTAAAAGGCTGCTTCACCGTGTTTTACCCTTCCAAGTGGTGCCTAATTATTCTTCAAATTTCTAGATCGTGGGCCCAAAATGGACAATACAAGAAAGCGAAGGATTTTATGGATGCAAAAACGCAGATTCACAAAAGTTTATACTCCTCGTATGGAGTGAAAAATAAGACCATTTGTAGCGTTATTTTCACCAATACAAAAAATCCAAAATAATTCACTAATAGAAAATTTTCAGGATAACTTTTTGATGTTAAGCTGCTGCTGCTTCTTTTTTAAGAGGTTTTGACTTCTTTTGGAGTTAGACAGCTCAGTTTCTAGTTGTTTGAATTTTCCAACTCGGGAAACGGATTACGAAGCTAATTACCTCTGCTGTCACGTAATTTTCTTGGCAAACGAACCAGAGAAGCAAACAAGGAAGAAATTTTCGTGCTACGTCAGACAAAAAGTAGTTAATTGGCCAATTCGTTTCATCTAAAGTCAACTGACTTTTTTTAACTTTTTCATCTTTTTTACGTGAAACCAATTTCATTTGAAAGTCAATGTTATGTAGATGCAATAATCAATTTGAAAGTAAATTTTTAGGATGTTGTTAAATTTTTATGAATTTTTCTTTTTTAAGACTTGAAACTAGAAAAATTCATAAAAATTTAGTAAGATTATAAAAATTATATTTTTAATTGATTATTGTAGTTACATAATATTGGCTTTTAATTAAAATTAGTTTCAAGTAAAAAATATGTAAAAATAAAAAAAAGTCATTTTGTAGCCAATTGGCTAAAGTTGAAACGAATTGACTATAAATTGATTCTAGAAACGAAAGCTAGAATCTTCATTTTATAACAACCGAGGAAATGGATAATTTTACTGTGGTTTTAAAACAAAAATAATTACAAGTATTTATTTAACAAATATTCCCCTGTACATGTTCCTTGCACATGTAGTAGTTTGGGTTGGCACAAATCTTGAGTCATTTTATCATGTTATCCATGAAAACTATTTTTTTAATATTGAATTTTATTATTTTTCTTAATTTACTTACAAAATGGAAAATATTTTTTTCTCTAATATCAGCTTCAAATCCAGATGTTTAATATGAGATTGAGGGATTAATATTCTGTAAATTTTGTACATTAATTTAAAAGACAATACTTCTATGCGCCACTTTTTTAGATTTGTTGTAAAAGAGTATACTATTTTATAATCTTTTTTGTTTTACTCTAGAAAAAGTTGAAAATTATAATAAATAATTATTTCTAAAAAAGCTAGTTTAAGTAATAATTAATCAGATATAATATTAACTTTTTAAATAATATTTTTTTTTAAAAAAATAAAGATCCACGTAGGGCAGGGGTTGTAATATTGCTGGCAGCATGTGAGAGCAAAGCTAGTAATTTATAAAGAAATAATGGTTGGATCTGGTTCAGTTTTGGTGGTTAAACTTCCCCCATCAAACGAATAGTTCTTACGTACGTACGTACCTATCCCAGTCTACAACGTTAATCACAAGATAAATAGTCAACTGGAGTTGCTGGTTCGAACTTCGAAAACATTTTTCTTTTGCCCTAAATGCACCATTAGTCCTCTAACTTTTGCAACACCCACGAGTTGATCCCTTAACTTTGAGTCACTATGAGTTAGTCCTCAAACTTTTCAAAAGCATGCGACTTAGTACTCAAACTTATTAACAGCCAGTTCATTTTTTGTACACACACATCTATTAACGTGTTTTCCCCGATTAGTGGGGTCCATCAAGCCACATTTTTTCAATTCATTCAACAAAAGTTCTTAAAGTTTGTCTTATTTACGAGATAAACCTAGTCAAAAACCTTATCTCCCTGGAAGGAATTCTTCGGATCAGTAGCAGCTCATCTTCACCGGAAAAAGTAGCAAATCTGATCATACTCTCACCCTCAAAACAGAATGCTCCAACACGATCAAAACCTCGCCAATGAGATAGAAAGCTCCGACACGATTAGTAAAACCATCTTCACAGAGCCTCACCTATATCAATAGAGGCCCATTTGGATCAGCAAACCATCTTCGTAGCTCCGACATGATAGCAAACATCAAGGCTGAAATCTAGATCAACAAGGCTCATCTTTGCTGGAAACAAGTTGGGTTAACAGAGGCTCATTAACCCTCCATTTTCGTCGTAAAAAATTGGGTCAGCAGAGGCTTTCAATTTGCTTTGTATTTGAGAATCAATTTGGTCAATTTGTGAATCATTTGCATTGATTTTAGCATGTCGGGTTGGGACGTTGCAGCGATGGAGGTGCGACTTGTCGGCGAGTTCGTGAACTTCAGGGGTGATCTCGTCTTTTTCCAACAAACGGAAGGGGGGGCTAAATGGGCCACAGGAGGATTCAGCGATCTAAGCTATGGAAGGCGAGGTTAAAATGGATAAGGCCTCAAGCGAGCAAGCATTTGGTTTGGTGAACATTAGATGGATTCGATGACATGGGTAGCATCCGGTGAATAGTAGCGTCGGTGTGCAATTTGGAGAGAAAAGATTTTGACTAATGGTTGACCGTAAATAAGAGTGATTATAAGGGTTATTGTTTAATTGATTGACATGTGATGGTGTAATAGACCCCATTAAATGGAAATAACGCGATAACATGACTGAGTTAATCGGAAACGAATTGGGCCTTAAATGGTGCGATTTAGTCTTTCAGCTGTCAGAACAAACTATAACTTTAAGCTCTAACTTCCAATCTTTCAAGAAAATGACCCTTCCATTTAAGAGCCTCCATTATCTCCAAACTCATAGGTTAATAAACTTTACTAAGTTGTTAAATACATAATTAATTGATCAAATAACAAGATGACAATTCAAACAAATTATATACAATAATTTAAATTTTTTCTAATTATTTAATAATTTATATTTTATTATTTTTTAGAAACTACTTTGGTTGATTTATTGGAAAGAAAAAATTTTCTCTAGGTGTTTTTTCTCACTTTTTTCATACAAAATTTGCAATATTAGGGAGTTATGAATTTAAAGATCATTTTGGAAGAATTTTTTTTCTTTTTAAGTTGATTTAGTTATCAAACAATTATTAATAGTATGTATAATTTAAAAGAAATAAATATAATAATTATGAATATGAAATTAGCATCGAATTTTTAGAACTAGCTTAATGGATGGATTTCACTTAATTAGAATATTGAATTTTTTTTATGGATTCCAACTAGTATTTATATTTGAACAAAATATTTAAATTAAACACAAAGAAGCCGTTAATATGCAAGAAATTTAAGAAATAAAGAAGGTAAACAAAAATTGAGGAAGAAGATAAGGAAAAAAATCATCCCAAAGTTAAAAGTTGGATAATTTTTTTATGTGGAAAAACTACTAATAATAGGGAATTTTTATTACTAAAAAGTAAGAAAATATATAGGAAAAATAAATGATCAAAGTAAAGGTGGGGAAAATAAAAAAATGGATTTTTTTTTGGCTTTCTAGTTGGAATCCATCAAAAGAAAAAAAAGTTGTCAATATTCTAATTAAGTGGAATTCATCCATTAAGGTAGTTTTAGAGATTCAATATTAATTTTATATTAGTAATTATTAGATTTTTTTCTTTTAAATTATATATACTATAAGTCTGAAATTGTAATTTTTCTATTACTGTTATTTTTTGTAAAGGGGGCATATCCTTATATTGCTTTTTTTTAGATGGTTTATGTAGCAGTTTTTCATTGAATCAAACAATTCAAAGACTCAGTATAAGAGTTTTAGCTAATACCTATATGAAAGTAAGTAAATTTTACTATTTATTTTTAAATTTTTCTTTGGAACAAACGATAAAAAGTCAAAGAAATTATAGTATCATCTTCATTAGGATGAGAATTGTAAGGGATGAATTAATTTTAAGATGATGTAATATACTAATTCTAAATAAAAAAATATTAATACAAAAAAGATTAATTTCAAAAATTGTTTGAAAACTAAATTTACTTAAAAAAAACTCTTCCAAAATGATCTCTAAATTCATAACTCCCTAATATTGCAAGTTTTGTAAGAAAAAAAGGTGAGAAAAAATATTTAGAAAAAAATAATTGATCAATATAATAGTGGAGTGCATAAAAGATAAGTTTTTTGCTTTCCTATAAATCAACCAAAGTAGTTTCTAAAAAAAATAAGTAAAATATAAATTATTAAATAATTATAATTTTTTTCATTATTGTATATAATTTTTTGAATTATCATTTTGTAAGTTATTTGTTTAGTTTATTATGTATTTAACAATTTAATAAATTTTGTTAACTCATGAGTTTGGTGATAATGAAAGTTTCTAAAAAGAAAGGTCATTTTGTTGAAAAATCGAAAGTTAGGACTTAAAACTGTAGTCTGTCATGACAGTTAAAGGATTCAGTCTCATCATTTAAAAAGATTGAGGGCTAAGTCACATGATTTTCGCAAAGTTTGAGGACTAAGTCATATTGAGTCAAAGTTAATGAGCTAACTCGTATGAGTTGAAAAAGTTGGAGGACTATTAGTCATTTAGGCCTTTTTCTTTTCAGCTATTTGCTCTCTCCAATGTAAAGTGGAACTATTTTCCCACTTTGTAAAATTAAGCATAGCATTTATTCATAAATTAAGAATAATTCTAGTATACTGAATTAAATTAATGTGGCAAAGCGGATTAATCATAAATTAAGAATAATTAAAATATACTGAATTAATCATGAAAGTTTGTACATTAATTGGAATTGGGATAAAAACAGAAGCTACAAGGTATTTTTATATAACAAATGACAAAGGGCTACCCACACGTGAGCGGCAGGATTCGAACCTGCGCGGGCAGAGCCCACATGATTTCTAGTCATGCCCGATAACCACTCCGGCACGCCCACGGTTGGCCTTTGTATATTCATAAATCTTACTTAGCCAAATGTAGATGATAAAAAACAAAATTTCCACCCTGATTCGTTTTAAGTTAATTAGTTGTAAATATGTGCGAGTGCAGAAAAGAAAATGATACTATATATTTTTATTTTTAAAAAATTAATAATGGCGAGGATATTCAATCTATGTGATATTAGTTTTTGAAAGTGGGATATGCAAACTTCAAAAAAATTTCAGTAGGAGGAAATGATCAAAAATTAAGAACTACAAATAGTATATACTCCCTTTGATAGGAAAAATTAGTAACTATATAATCTAAAATATAGTTGTGCAGCTGGTCTCATAGGTTTAGAAAGAAAAATGGATTGGTCCTGTCCACCACTTTTTGTATGGAGAATTGGAGATTTCACTAATACATTTTCATCAAAATGGTAAAGTCTCATCACAATGCGTCATGTTTTACAATTTATCGTACCCGCCATGAGAAAAGCTTTACTATAAATGTTTCATTCTTCATTTACTGAGTTTAACTCGGTTGGTAAAATGTGTAAAGGCATTTGTTGAAAAGTCTAGTTAGGCAAGCAATACTCAAAAAAAAAAAAACATGTTTAGGCCCAAATTATGGAAGAGTCCATGAAGTAGTTAATGATCAAGGATTTAATATCAACTATATCTATGTACATGCAATTCTTCAGCGTAAAAAGAAAAAAAAATCTAATTCATAATTATTTCATCTTGAAATATTTTTTTCTCGCCTCAAAAAAACAAAAAAAAAAAAACAGGCGCGTTGAGAAGTGTCGCTCAGCAAAACTACTGAGCCTCAAAAAGGCCCAATGTTATGAGGGAGGAGCAACAGACAGGCCCGTTATCCTCTCACTTGAGCTTCCGACAGTCCATTTCTAATAGCCCCAAATCAATCCCTATTTCTTGCTTCATTTCATTTTTATCTTTTTCTTAATTTATTTTGTTCAATTCACCTGCATCTTCAAAAGAACTATTGACCAAATAGGGAAACTCGAGCGTATAAAACGTATAATTTGAAAAATATGCAAAGACTGATGAAGATTTTAAAATTAGTTTCTTTGTATAAAAACTTTTTAATATTAATATACATGAAATAAACGTGAATCAGCATTCAACTGTTAATTGAGATTTAACGTAATCCCAGACTTAATAAGTTGAACGTAGTATTAGCGTCACATCTGTGTCTTGCAGGGACTTTAATGTAATAAAAAACCGTCACTACCAAGCCCTCTAAGAATAACTTCACCTCCAGTCACATAACTGTCCACAGAATAATGATGATGAGCCTGATGAGCTTCCAGCTGATCAATCTGTTGACTTCCATTAATGGGAGCTGCATATGAAAGTTTCACTGCTGCTTTTTGGACTGTCAACTGGAGGGATCACATAGATGGGTATTGTTGCTTTGCCTAGTTTCCTCATTGTGCGTGCTGGCGCTTTATGATCTGCCATGCCCAGACCTTCAAAAGCTTGGAGCAGTATCAAGAACAGGCGACAAAAGGTTGGGACATTTTTTGGAGATGGAGCTCATGTTTTGTTTTTGGTATCTTATTAGCGACATGAGAGCTTGTTGATATATAAATTGAATTGCTGGGGCGTTGGCCATTGATGGTCGGTTTGTATTGTTGTGTATTGGAAGGTGTACGTATTTAAAGGTTAGTGTATTTGTACATGCGTGTGATTTGTTAGGAAGTAATTCACTATACGATTCAGATCATGCTAAGGTAAATTACTAAACAACCCCCTAAATTTTAGTTAAAAATCCAAGCCCTAATTACCGAGTACTCATTTGGACTATTTTGATTTGAACACTTTCCTTGAACCATAAAACGCCATGTTTCGATCTCTAAACTAATACTAAAACCCTCACACTTTGCTCATTTCACTCTGTCACATGACCTTACTTTTGTCCATTTAAGTAAAGGACAAAAACAACATAACAACCACTTTAGTTCTTAATTTTTATCTTTTGTACCATAATCTTTTAGTTCCACCACTTAGGCTACTATCTCAACCACTTAGCCTGACAAAGACCAGAGTCACTGTCCAACCCATCGCCAATTCAGTCTCATTGGAGAAAGCTTGGACCAAGATTGCTGAACAGTTTGCACAAAACGCGCTATCTGCCGATCCCACTCTCATCACAAATGATGCAAGGAATAAAGGAGAACGAGAGATCCAATTGCAACTTGTATTTGACCCGCGAACCCTTTCTATCTCTCATGAAACAACTGCAGTTCTCGTCCATAGTGGTGGATCTAAAATTTTTTCAAACAAGGGTCCATAACTATATGTAACTTCACACAATATCTTAGGTAATACTTTTCTTATAGCGCAATCATGGTATGAAACACTCTTAATATCAATACCATGACATTGCACAATATTATATGGTAAATCACATACATGTAAGTAAGGTTTTTAATACCGTTATGTAAGGTTTTTAATACTATTATGCTAGGTATAATTCACTCTGTAAATTATAGGTATACCGCATTAAATATTATTTTTTAAAAAATTTTATTTGTACTCTAATTACTTTCATCATAATTTCCATAATATAAATTAAAATGAAAGAAAAAAACTATAACAATTTTTAAATCTCAATTATGTTGACATCATTTACCAATTAAATTTTATTTTTAAGTAAAAAATTGAAATAACATTAATGTGTTATGTAAATGTAAAAAAAAAAAAAAAGTTTAGGATCGAGTTGGAAGAAACAATTGAAGGGCCAAAGAGAACTTCTGCTAATGCATTATCGTTTGAAGTTAGAAGAAAATGACTCACTTTTTATCTCTCTTAATGCAAGTTAGAAGTACTTTTTTTAGTTCCAACAAATGCTATAAAAATTAAAGGGGTCCATATATAATTGAAGGACTTGCCTGGTCCTAATACACACTTTATGAAGAATTTTTTTCAGAAAAATTGGTCCATGAACATCCTTTGGCACATGTAAATCCGCCCTTTCTCCTCTGCTACGTACCTCTCAGGTCTCAGCGGAATTGGGGCTGGGGCCTGGGGGCGATGTTGTAGTGGTGGAAGAGGAGGCCGTGAGGATGAAGGCGGTGGTGGAATTTATGAATTTCTTTATTCACCAGTAAAATAGTTTTTTCTTGACATTTGAGAAATGATGTTAAATGTAGGTTTCCAGATTACGTGGGAAAAGCCGCAACTTAAACCAAATTTGAGGGGGTGAGCGGCATTGAAGCAAAATAGCAAAACAACAAAAGAGAGAATCTTGCACCAGCCGGGAATCGAACCCGGGTCTGTACCGTGGCAGGGTACTATTCTACCACTAGACCACTGGTGCTTCATTTGCTAGCTCCATGAAAAATATATCCAACATCATTTCATATTGACTATTCACACCTACTCCCACGTCCTAGGTATTTTACTTCATTTAATTTCATAATGACGCAAAAATTAAAAAAAAAAAATAAAAGAACCTTCTCTTGTTTTCAGTTTTTTTTTCAACTTTTACACGTAAATCAAAACAAATATAAAAATAAGAACCAATTCATTTTAACATAAATTAACTTAATTTAAAATAGTTTATTTTTATTTTTAAATTTTTTTATCCACAACCAATTTCATTTGAAATCCACTATTATGTAAGTATAATAATCCATAAAAAAATATTTTTTTATAAATCTTTCTCTTCTATTGTCTAAAAAAGAAAAATTCATAAAAATTTTATAATCAATGGATTATCACGACTAAATAATATTATCACAAAAGTAGACATCCTCCACCTCCCTTATAAATTGTATAAATCTTCCTGATTACCAAAAACAAAGGTCTGTACAATGTATGAATGATGATGGGTATTCACTTCCAGCATGAATAGTCGGCCTCTTTCAACCGAGCCGAAAACCCGAAGGCATAGGATTCTCGGCCCAAATTGATTCGACCCACATCGATTGCCCCAACTCAACAGGAAAGTGACCCATATCTTGAAACCGATTGCCTTTTTGTGGTCCATCATGTGCAAAAATCGACTTCATTCAATTCTCGATAGAATCAATTAATTTTGCATAAAGCCAACTTCATTCAGCTGTTCAGACAGAATTCATTCACCTGAACCAGAAGTCACCTTCTTCGGAATGGTTATGAAAATTAGTTCATGTGTGAAACGTGCATTTTAAGTTGGGCGGTGAAGATCCAAGATTTGGCTAGCTTTGTAAGTGAAAACAGAATCTCGTGTTGGGGAAAATCTTAATGCCTTTCCGGCTCTTACTATGAAAAATAACATGTTGGAAAAAGTTATAGGAGTAGTAAATTTATCCAAAGACACTACTTTTTGTACTAGACGACTCTTCTTAAAATGAATGGGTCCTTTTCTTGTAATATTGAATTTTATAGTACTACATCCACCACTACAGCTCGCGTTTCTGTTGTATTCAAGTTTTCTTTTTTGTTGGGTTCCTTTAACGGCTTTCTGAAATTCATGCTCTTTTACTGGCTTTTTCAAACCTGTTGATTTACAAGCATCTCTATTTATATCGATGCCTAAAATCACAATCTACCCACTAAACTATAAGCTATATAACCTTTTTAAACTAAAACGAATTTATAAATGCCTCTTTCACTTTTTTATTTTAGTTGACTAGCTCATCAGTGCTCACACACCACAACAATTGCTGCTGGTGATGGATGTTTCTTTTTTGGCTTGGGATAAGGAACAAAAAAACATCATTTTTTTTTGTATTTCATTGCTACTTTTTAATAGAATTGCTCTCCTTGAAATTTAGAGGGTCAGATAAATCAAATTTGCCTGCTTGAAGTCAATGAACACAAATAACTTTTTAGACATATTAAATTGTAAAATTTCAAAAAATTGATAATTTATATAAATAATCACTTTATATAAAAAATAATACACCAATAACAAACTCGCCTGATTGTTACCTAAAACTTTAACGCCCAAATCCTCAATCAATTGTAAAAAATATAAAAAAAAAATATGAGAATAAAGACATATATAAAGGAGTATAAAGTGACACGATTGACGGTGAGTGATACTTTAACGTTGTAACACACAGATACTTGAGTTATAATCTTAACAATTATTTTAGTTACAAATTTTAACAATTACCAAAAAGAGTTGGACTGACGCTTAAATGCCGTCGCAGTTTCCTCTATTGGCGGGATTGGTTAGCTAATAATGAAATGTCGTTGAGTCGACGGGGAAAAGGAGAATAAACAAAATAAAAGAAAGAAGGGCTAATTACAAAACGCCCCATTTTTTAAATGAAGTTGCAATTTACCCCTCCTGCTTCAAATGTATACATTATACTTTGCCTTCTTAATTTCAGCATCCTTTTCATAGTATCTGACACCAAAATTTTCAAATTTTAATATAAACTGTACATTATTTTAATCTATGTAAATATAAAATAGCCTCCCCGGGGTCAAATTTTATGATGGAAAAATTATAGGTTTCTGAAATAGGGAGATAAATTGTATTCTTATCCAAAAACCTTAGGGAGGTTTCTGTAATTAGCCCAACAAAGAAAGAAAATAATAATAATAATGATAATAAAAGAAGCTTGTGCCAGCCGGAGGAGTATATAAGAAGTGCAAAGCAAAAGCCTTTTGTTTCCTAAACCAGAGAAGGGGGGTGGAGAGGATCACATAATATGGAGAAGAGGCAAGAAGAGGAGGGTCAGATAGTGAAATTAGATGTTGAAGACGATGAAGAGAAATTACTATGGGTCCACGATTCTTCTGTTGATCATAAAGGCAGACTTCCCCTTCGAGCCTCTACTGGATCTTGGAGAGCTGCTCTCTTCATCATCTGTGACATCTCTCTCTCTATCTCTCAATACATGTTTTTTTTTTTCTTGAGAAGTTGAGCAATTTAAATCCATGTCTTATGACTAGCTAGTTAACTCTTGCATAACTAAACTGGTTTGGATATTTTTATTTTAACTTGTTTTTCTCTGTTTTCTGCTGCTGGCTATATATGTCAAGAACTTTAATTTTGGAATTAGTAACTAATTTTTTGAACTCAAGTTGAAGTTTTGCGAATTTTTTCTTTCATAAAGCAAGAATATTTTTAGGAGAAACAGCTAGTGCTTAACAGATTTCTAGTGTTTTTTTGGGAACTAAAATTATTCTACAAATCATATATTTTTTCATAGATGTCCTAAATATTCCTCCAGTGAGCTAGCTAGCCCCTTCTTTATGAAGAAGAAATTTGATCTCGGATTTCTATTTCTTTTTTTTTTTTCCATGAAGCCATTTGATACAGAGTTCACACTTTTGCCAATATTGTTTATTTGTTTTCTCTTGAGAAAAAAAAAATAAAGAATGATCTAAAACCATAAGTTGCAAAGGTGCACAGTCTCACATATAAAGCTTGAGACAAAAGCTTTTCAAGAAGGTCCACTCTTATAATCACTTGATCAGGACTCGAATTTGGTGCAATAGTTCCTTTTACTCTCCACTTTAAAACAGAATGGCACCCTAAATTTTTCTACCCAAAAAAAGCCGCTCTATATTTTTTTTGTGATCCCAAAAAGAATGGCACGCCCATGAGACTCACGTTACTTCTGCCTTTCCATATATATATTTTTGTCACTGGAAAAATGTTGACGTCCAAAAAAATGTCAAGATGAAGGAAAACGTTTGTGTGTGTATGTAAGTCATGTCTATCGTGTGTTTCCAAGTTCATTATCGAACATTTAGAGTTCAAATTTGATTTTTTTTTTTGTTAAAAAGCTGAGTTTAATAAGCTTTGAATCCAAACTTGACCTGTATCTAAGGTTTGAATATTTAATGATTCGATTTTTGAGTCCAATAATATATTATTTAAATTCTTATTGAACTTAACGAGTCCAATATAAAAAAATATATAATATATAATACAATTATAGGAAATGACTTTCTCCTGAAAATCTTAATACACTCATCAAATTGAACTTAAACCTCACATTGAGATTGAATCGGATTTTAAGCCTATCAAACCATGAAGCCGAGTTTGAACTCCTTTAACTTAAGCTTCAAGCACCGTTTACTGAATTTGTCAGGTTCAAGCTCGAACATAAGCAAAGTTAACTTTTAACGAGACGAGCTTTGAGTTTAAGGTGTTTGCGATAAGCCTAACTTGTTTCATCTATAAATTAGAGATATTTGTAATTCATTTTGAACTTCTACATTGTTTAGTGATACGATAGTGTAGAATCTTCGAAAAACCGAACAAGCTCAAAATATTGTTCTCGTAATTACTTTTACGTCATGATCGTTCTCTACATATTCTCAACTGCATACCATAGTCGAAATCAGTCCCCACAGATTCTGTTTTCCATGTTTCTTGTTTTAATAAGTGTCCTTAATTTGCTACTAGAGGAACAAAAATTATTCAAAAGTTTCCACAGCGATCATAAAATAGCCAATACTAAGAATCCTGTGCCAATAATTTAAAAAGCTGAGGATGACTGTACAAAACCTGGCCAGTTCTGTTCTCTAACTTTACCACTTTATTTTTCGAAACCTAGTTGCTAGGTCTCGCAACTCTGTCACCTTTTCTTAAGTAGCCACTTAATGTTCTGTTTTTGTCATTTTGGAATCTGATTCTTTTTCCGGGACACAGCAATCGAATTCAGTGAAAGGCTCAGCTACTTTGGGATATCTACGGGCCTGATAATTTATCTGACCAAGTTCATCCATCAAGATGTGAAAATTGCAGCAAAAAATGTCAACTACTGGATCGGAGTCACCACTCTGATGCCCCTGCCTGGTGGGTTCCTGGCTGATTCTTACTTGGGTCGGTACAAGATGGTTCTTTGCTCATGTATCATCTACCTAGTGGTAATTTTTAATTCCGGTCCTCGTTTGTTCTTAAAGGATGACTTGACATGTGATCCCTATTCTCTTGTCATACCCACTTGGTTTTGTGAATTGCGATGGACACTTTGAACCCAGTGATATGGACGGAAATGCAATCCAATCTAAAAAAGGTTCTTTTCGATATGTTAATTTTCTGTAACCCATCCAAAACTTATTTTGCTTCTCATGTGTGAAAAAACAGGGCATGCTGCTCCTCACAATGTCCTGGTTCGTTCCAAGCTTAAAGCCTTGTGCTACAAGTCATTGCGAAGAGCCAAGGAAGGTGCACGAAATAATCTTCTTCGTGGCCTTGTATTTGGCCTCTGCAGGATCGGGCTGCCACAAGCCGGCTCTAGAGAGCTTCGGCGCCGACCAATTTGATGACAACGATTCGGAAGAAAGGAAGAAGAAGATGTCCTTCTTCAACTGGTGGAACTCTGCCCTTTGCGCTGGGCTTCTCTTGGGTGTCACCCTCATTGTCTATGTCCAAGAACATGTCAATTGGGGCATTTCCTACATCATTCTTACTATTGTCATGGCGGTTTCGCTTCTCATCTTCTTGACTGGTATGCCGTTTTACCGGTATAGAGTGCCTCATGGGAGCCCCCTAACTCCATTGCTTCAAGTCCTTGTTGCTGCCTTCGCTAAGAGACATCTGCCTTGTCCTTCCGACCCTTCCTTGTTACATGAACTCCCAAAATCTAAGTCCGCAGGCAGGCTTTTGTATCACACGGAGACGCTGAAGTAAGTATATATGAACATGTCTGTTTTTAGAACATACAAGCACGAGCAATGAGAGAACTTCAGACTGAACCTTAAACTTTGAAGCAACAAATGAGATGCTTCAATGACATTAACTTTTGTAGAATTAATGCTAGAAGTTGGAAAACGTTTTTTGACATTAATTTTTTGTTGTTGAAGTTTTTAAGAGACATTCAAGTTGTTTATAAATTATTTCAAACTCTAACACTAGTCTAAGTAGGTTTCTTGACAAAGCTGCTATAGTAGAGGAGGAGATAAAGAAGTGTTCAACCGAGAAGCAAAGCCCATGGAGGCTAGCCACAGTGACCCAAGTGGAAGAAATGAAACTTATTCTCAACATGGTTCCGGTCTGGCTGGCCACCGTCCCCTTTGGGGTCTGCGTTGCTCAGACCTCCACATTCTTCATCAAACAAGGCACTCTCATGGACCGCAAAGTCGGCCACCACTTCCTCATCCCTCCAGCTTCTCTCTACGGCCTAGGCGCTGTCGGAATGACCGTCTCCGTCGTCCTCTACGACAAATTCCTCATCCCTCTACTGCGCCGTGCCACCGGCAACGAGCGAGGCATCAGCATGCTCCGGAGAATTGGCATAGGCTTGCTGTTCTCGATTACCGGGATGGTCGTCGCCGCATTCGTGGAGAGAAAGAGGCTGAACATTGCCGGGAAAAACCCAGAGTCGGGTTCGCTCGGCATGAGCGTATTCTGGCTTGCTCCGCAGTATCTCATCATCGGCTTCGGAGATGGGTTCACGCTCGTCGGATTACAGGAGTTTTTCTACGACCAAGTTCCGGATTCGATGCGGAGTCTGGGGATCGCGTTTTATCTTAGCGTAGTCGGAGCGGGGAATTTCGTCAGTAGCTTGCTGATCACGGCGGTGGACCGCGTGACGGAGAAGCTAGGAAGGAGCTGGTTCGGCGAGGACTTGAACAGTAGTCGAATGGATAAGTTCTACTTTCTATTGGCGGCGTTGACGGCCGTTAGCATGTGCTTTTATGTGGTGTTAGCAACGCGTTACCGTTACAAGAACGTGGCCGTCACCGTCACGGATTCCGGCAACCGTGAAGCTCGTTCTCAGTCTACGGCTTGACTAGAAAAAAATTACTAGAGAAGAACGATAATAACTAGTGTTATAACCGTGCCCTAGAAGAAAATTTAAAGTATTTGTGATTGATTTTAGGTATTATATGTCTGCACAACTATTTCTAGAAGTGTCACTAAATTGCTTGGACAGGTATTGTGAATATAACTGTTGCCTTGGTGTTGGCGAGTGTTGTTGCAGTCCCGTTGTTGCTTCATCTCGTGAGTAACGGTTTGTCTTCGGCAGGTAATTAACATGGCGAATGCATGTGGATACCCAAATAAAAAGTCAGGTTCTAGTGAACCTGGGTTACAAAATACCAAATATCCAAGTGGTTAAGTTGCCCATTTCTTTAATCATGTGAAATTTTCTCATTTAACACATCTTTCATATGTACATCGCTTTACTTTATTAAGTAGATTGTTTTTTACAATGGCTAGGCAACTTCAGTCATTGGGCTCTGATACCACTTAATACACAACTTTCTTACAACAAGCGCTCTAATTCTTATACTTGTAATTATTCTGAGTTCACTCACTGATTGTCCTATAATACTTTTTAATATATGTATTTGTAATAATTTTGAGTGCTAAAAAAATTGACCAACAGTTTAAACTTTTGCTCTTTCTTTCTTTCTTTCTTTTTTTTTTTATAGTTGCGTTTGGTGGAAATAAAATGATAAGTGGTTATATTACTTTATTTTTTTGATAAAAAATCATTTTTTTTACTATAAGACGTACAATATCTACTACAAAAATATGGGAGGAATGAAGGATGTTGGGCTTAACTATAAGCTTCACACATTTTTGTATTAATATCCCAGATATAGAGGTGGAGCCATGACATTAGGTTGAAAGGGCAAGACTTAATATAAAATTTATACATAAAAATAAGTTTATTCAAATTACAAGTAAAAAATATAGTACTAAAACTATAATTTCAGCCTTTACGATAAAAAATGTTCACAGTCATGTAGCTAGCAATTTGAAGAATCAGGTCCATATCCTACGCCAATTCCAATTTAGCTTTAACAAGCCACTTGACTAATGTGACAATAACGAAATCCTAAAACTAATTGGATTTTCAACTGCAAGTGAAAAATCAATGCTAATGCCTTAATATTGAGTATAAATTTTTACATGAAAAAAATTAAACTCAATATTTTTTTACCTTTTTTTACTATTTATGTTGTTATATTTTATGAAACAATTCATAAAACATACATTATATATATATATATTATAAAAAGTACAAAGATGCCACAATGTTGAACAACCTTTTACATTTATGCTATAAGTTGTTTTGTTCATTGAATGAAACCTAATTTTTTTCACTATCTAATTAATTGAAGTTATGTTATGACTAAAATATTAAAAGGAAACCTTTAAGTTGCCATTAATTTTTATGTTTTGTTACAAAATTATCCGCCCTTAATTCTATATTACAGAATCAAGTATTATATGAAATTTTTTTGTATTAATCTTACCATTAATGACTACAACAAATATATCTATAGATTTCGATATCCAAGTCTATAGATTTCAATAACAGATATTTTTCACAAGTGTGTGTGCGTATACACACACTAATCATTGACATGTTCTTCGAACATAGATAAAATGTATGTAATTAGTGAAAATTTATTTAACATTTTAAATACTAAAAATATATTAAAAATTATTATTAATAAACTAAATAATATTTAATAATATATTTCAAAATTAAAATTTTTAATAAATTTATAATAAAACACAACAGACATAAACAGAAAAAAAAAGAAAGAATATAAAACACACTCAATAAATATAAAAAAGTAAAGCACAACTTAATGTTAAATATATCATTAGTTTTTATTTGGAATAAAATATATAGCACTATATTTTTATCTAAGTTAAAAAAAACTGCTAACTTAAAAAATAGGGTAAATTTTATAGATAGCCTCTAACCTTTAATTTATGCTTCATTTTCATTT
This sequence comes from Aquilaria sinensis, assembly GCA_005392925.1. NCBI lineage: Eukaryota > Viridiplantae > Streptophyta > Magnoliopsida > Malvales > Thymelaeaceae > Aquilaria > Aquilaria sinensis. The sequence goes on from SMDT01003057.1 coordinate 145,428, forward strand.
TTAACCTATTAGTATTCTTTTTTTTGTTCTAAACTTTTTAAAATATTTCATATTAGTCATTGATTGGATAAGATCTATAAATTTAGAATAACTATGTCTATGTAGGTGGCATGTTTGATTAAAAAACAAATAGTGGCAATCTATGAGTTTTTAATGATACGGATAATCTTCGTTACGATTATAAAACTCGCTCCGAGGAGTTCTAAAGCGTAGCGGCTCAGGGGATACTTTGGCATGATTTGGAAAATTCGAGAGTTAGCCAAAAGAGTTGGAGTGAAGATTATATGCAGTTGTATTCTCCTCTACGGACGGGATTAGATTAGCCATAACTGAAATGAGGTTGAGTCGAAGAGATAAAGAAGGGATAAAACAAACTAATCAAAGGAAAAGAAAAGAAAAGAAACTTGTTCAGCACTGAGGAACATATAACAAGTCCAAAGCTCCCAAAGCCTCTTGTTCCCTGAACCAGTGAAGGGTTGGTGGGGGAAAATCCATAACTAAGATCATTAAGATGGAGAAGAGGCAAGAGTTAGAAGAGGGCCAGGCGGTTAAGATAGGTGTTGTTGAAGATGAGAAATTGCTATGGGTCCATGATTCTTCTGTTGATCATAAAGGCAGACTTCCCCTTCGAGCCTCTACCGGTGCTTGGAAAGCTGCTCTCTTCATCATCTGTAAGTACCATTCTCAGTTTCTGCCTCTGTGCCCTTCTCTGCTCTTTGTAAGTAGCCAACTGTTTCTGTTTCTGTCATTTTGGAAATTTATTTTTTTTCTTTAATTTTCGTTGCTTGACACAGCAATTGAGTTCAGCGAGAGGCTCACCTACTTTGGGTTATCTACGAGTCTGATAATTTATCTGACCAAGTTGATCCATGAAGATGTGAAAACAGCAGCCAAAAATGTCAACTACTGGATTGGAGTCACCACTCTGACGCCCCTGCTTGGTGGGTTCTTGGCTGATTCTTACTTGGGCCGCTACAGGACGGTTCTCTGCTCTTGTATCATCTACTTATTGGTAATTGTTAATTCCAATCTCCTTATATTGTTATGATATTATTGGAAATTGTTAATTCCAATCCCCTTATAATTATTACAGGGCATGTGTGTGCTCGTAATGTCCTGGTTCGTTCCAAGCTTAAAGCCGTGTGCCACAAGTCACTGCACAGAGCCAAGAAAGGTGCACGAAGTAATCTTCTTCATGGCCTTGTACTGTATATCTGTGGGCACGGGCGGCCATAAGGCGGGCTTAGAGACCTTCGGCGCCGACCAATTCGATGACAACAATTCGGAAGAAAGGAAGAAGAAGATGTCCTTCTTCAACTGGTGGAACTCCGGCCTTTGCGCTGGACTTCTCATGGGCGTCACATTCATTGTCTATGTCCAAGAACATGTAAATTGGGGCATTTCCTACATCATTCTTATTATCGTCATGGCGGTTTCGCTGCTCGTCTTCTTGCTTGGGACGCCGTTTTACCGGTACAGAGTGCCTCATGGGAGCCCCCTAACTCCATTGCTTCAAGTCCTTGTTGCTGCCTTCGCTAAGAGACATCTGCCTTATCCTTCCGACCCTTCGTTGCTACATGAAGTGCCCAAGTCCGAGTCCTCCGGGAGGCGTTTATGTCACTCCCGGACGCTCAAGTAAGTATAAACTGAAATCTGGGCCAAATTCCGGCTGTTTGTTATATTTACCCCTACTTGCATTGGTACTATCGCAGGTTTCTTGACAAAGCTGCTATAGTAGAGGAGGAGGAAGAGGAGAAGTGTTCAACAGAGAAGCAGAGCCCATGGAGGCTAGCCACAGTGACCCAAGTGGAAGAAATGAAACTTATTCTCAACATGGTGCCGATCTGGCTCGCCACCGTCCCCTTCGCGGTCACCATTGCTCAGACCTCCACATTCTTCATCAAACAAGGCACTCTCATGGACCGCAAACTCGGCCATCACTTCCTCATCCCTCCGACCTCCCTCTACGGCCTCAGCTCTGTCGGAATGATCATCTGCCTCACCCTCTACGACAAGCTCCTCATCCCCTTTCTCCGCCGAGCCACCGGGCGAGAACGAGGCATCAGCATCCTCCGGAGAATCGGCATCGGCTTTCTGTTCTCGATCATAGGGCTGATCACCGCCTCCGCCGTCGAAAGAAAAAGACTGGACATTGCCGGAGAAAACCCAGAATCGGGGTCGCTCGGCATGAGCGTGTTCTGGCTCGCACCACAGTATCTGATCATCGGGTTCGGAAATGGGTTCACACTCGTGGGATTGCAGGAGTTTTTCTACGACCAAGTTCCGGATTCTATGAGGAGTCTGGGGATCGCGCTTTATCTTAGCGTGAACGGAGCTGCGAATTTCATCAGTAGCTTGGTGATCACGGCAGTGGATCGATTGACGGAGAAACAGGGGAGGAGCTGGTTCGGCAAGGACTTGAACAGTAGCCGAATCGATAAGTTCTACATTCTATTGGCAGGGTTATCGACGGTTGGCTTGTGCATTTATGTGCTTGTGGCAAGGCGTTACCTATACAAGAATGTGGCCGCCACCGTCACGGATTCAGGCAACGGTGAAGCTCGTGATCAGTCTATGGCTTTGACTCAAAAGACCATGAACTAGTAATAATTACTAGAGTTTTATGACCATGCTCGAAAAGAAAACTTTATTTTTTTATTTGTAATTGCATATCTAGGGTAGTATATTTACACAACTATTCCCAGAAGCGTCACTAGATTGTTAGACTGATTGTGAATATTACTATTGTTATCATGATGATGATGATGAAATCTTTTTTTGGTCTGTTGGTTAAAATCAAGTCTTGATGATTGTTGTTACAATTATGTTATTAAACATTGCTGCTGTTAGGTATATTACATCCTGTAAATTTTAGGCATATGGTACACCGCATAATATACTGTTATTATTTTCATCCAATAAATATTATAATATTATTTTGAGGTGAAATATATTAAATAATTTTATATACAAAAATACACATAAAACTGGAATACATGGACAAAATGGATGAAAAAGTATTGCTCGGCTCTCTAGCCTATTATTTTGCAAAAAAAAAAAAAAGTGAAACTGAAAAGCAAGAAGAGCGAAACACCTGAACCTAATAAGGAAGAGAAAAGGGGTAAAATCCACCGGGAGTCACATAGGTTATTTTTTGTTCTAGACGGGTACCTTGCTTTTAAATTGTCCTAGTAAAGTACCTTACCTCTTATCACGTGTCTTATCTAACTACTTTATGTTAATTTTAGAGTTATGTCTAATAAAAATTACTTATATGGCATTAAAAACATTAAAATAAATCATAAAATAACACTTATGGTCCTTTAATTTTTTATCTATAAACAATTCTAAACCCTAACATTCTAAATTTAACCCTTACGCAATCTCTAGTTCCTCTGCTACATCGCCTCATCCGCCGCCGCTGCTTGCTTCTCACTCATCACCGCCACCGCCACCACTGTTGCTCGCTCCTTTCTCCCACCAGTATGACGAAGCGACCCGAATCCCTTAGCCTGAAAACCCAATTATGCCCAAAACCCCAAAATCTCTCACCAAACCCGCCGCCACTCATCTCCGTTGCTTCTCTGCAACCCCAAAATCACTAGAATTGATAATAAATCAAAGGTGTTGATATCGAATTTGAGAAATCAAAGAGTCATACAAGGCACTAGAAGTGGCAGTGAGTCATAAGTGAGGAGTGGCAGTGAGCAGGGTGTGAGGAAAAAGGGGCGACGACAAGTAAAGAATGAGTAGAGAGGGGCGATGGCAAGTGAGGAGCAAAGAACAGTAGTGAGCGAGTAGTGAGGAGCGAGCACCAACGGTTGTGAACGAGAAGTGATGAGTGAGCACCAGCCGCAGTGAGTGAGTAAATAAGCAGAAGCACCAGAGGCGAGCGAGGAGCAAGGAGCGAGTAGTGGCGTTGGTGGTGGTGGTGATGAGTGAAAAGCGAGCGGCGGTGGCAGTGGTGGTGATGAGTGAGAAGCGAGTGGCGGTGGCAGTGGCAGCGATAAAGCAAAGGAACTAGAGACTGCGTGAGGGTTAGATTTAGAATGTTAAGGTTTAGAATTGTAGATAGAAAAAAAATAAAGGACCATAAGTGTTATTTTATGATTTATTTTAACGTTTTTAATGTCATGTAATCAATTTTCGTTAGACATAACTTTAAAATTAACGGAAAATAATTAGACAGGACACGTAATAAGAGGTAAGATACTTCGCTAGAATAATTTGAAAATAAAATACCTGTTTAGGATAAAAAAAATAAGTTATGTGATTCCTGGTAGATTTTACCCAAGAGAAAAGTAACCAAAAGAAACAAAAAAAAAACGTTTGATATACAGATGAAACTGAAAAGTAAAAGCAAAAGAAAAATACAAGTAGAAAACTATACAAATTTGTTTTTATGCGTGCACTATAACCTAGAAAAGAAAAAACATCAGGGCAAAGCAACGAAAAAATTACGTTGTAAATGGTTTCATTGCTTTTTTGTGGGTTAGGCGTGACAAAAATAAAAATCAAATATATCATAAGGAAAGCAATACCCTGATAAGATATTGCTCTTTTGCGGCAAACTCATTGCTTATGAAGCCATGAATTTGCCATGAATAAGCAACCCTTGGTTTAGGCATTGCTTTCATTGAGACAAATTCTTGGCTTTTGTGGCTTGGATGTTTATGGCAATGTTATAGCAACACTTTATCTACAATTTTTTATGTTTGTAACGTATAGAATTTTAATAAATATGGAAATTAATGAATAATCCATGAAAATAAAAATTATCCAATAAATAGTACATTACTTGGTCCCAACTCGGAAATACCCTATAAATTTGCTAAAAATATTGTTGTTGTTTTTAGTCACTGTATTTTTTTCGTCCAGATATTTGAAGGAAAAACAAAAAATTTAAGCAGGAAAACGTAGCTGCTCCGCTTAGAGCTTTAACTAAAAGAGCGGTCGCAGACACCCCCCTTCCCAGCTCACTTCATCCCTTGCTCGAACCTTCATCGACCAAAACCACTCAACTCTAATCAGACGTCCACACCTCCAAATAGCACGAAATGCCTCAATTACAACTCAAAATTCATAGAGATCAGCCTCCTTGTCAGGTATTATCTTCCATTTGCTTTCTTTTTGTGTTATGTTTGGGTTTTGGAAAATTTCGGGGCTTTTTTTTTTTAAATGTCATGAATTTGATGTTTAAGGAGCCCAAATTCATCCTGGTATGAGTGCTCTTAGTGCGGACAGATTCGGTGAGGTGACAGAGAGTAAACCAGAACATGGGATGTCCCTTTTCTTGGTTACCTAAATCTTTAGTTATTCTTTTGTTGACGTTTTTTTGCTAGATTATTATGGAATTTGGTGTTTTTCATGTTAAGTTTTCTAGCAAAACTTGAAGTTCTCAGAATGCTTCGTTAACCTTGTTGAAAAGTTTGAGGAATTTTGAATGAGAAAACCATTCAAAATCGTCAATGAGAGACTATTTCTGATTTCTCGTCTGCGATTCTTCGTCCTCCTGCCTCAATACTCCTCCGCCTCCACTGCCATAGTTGGCTCTTTCCGGCAATGCGACTCGAAGATCAGGTCCGATTGCTTCTCTCGTGACCCAAAGTTAGTGTTTCCCCTCGGGCTCATCTTCGATTTTGCATCTACATCCATGAACTCGTCAGAGTTAGGCCTTCTCTTTCCATCTCAGGTTGCTGCCCCAAGTAGCTAAGTGTCTCGGCGCCGTGATTCAGTGACATTTAGCCTCACCCGAGCTCCCCTCGAACAAGGTGCGTCGCCTAATTCTGCTAGTATACTTCAGGAACCTCCGGATTGTGTTTTTTGAAGGCCTGGAAATAAAAACCTCTTATTTTCGTTTCATAGACCAAAGCTGTTGAAGACCTCTACTCTTCTGGTTCACTCTATTTGCGGACCCTTCACCCTCGGAGCACACTCGTTGCAGCCAGCTTTGTTCCGTCTCTTAGGTATTGTCCTGAGCCCATTGTTTATGTGTTCTGTAATTTTTGAGATGGTGCATGATGTCAATTCTTGCTGGTAGATATAGGGCTTTAATCAGTTGCCATATTCATTTCCCATATGCGGCAGCTGTTACATCTGGGTAATTGCCTACTCTGTTTAATGCATTGGCTCAATGCGTACTTCGTTTGAGTACTCAAAAACCCCGTCTGTGATTAGAATTGCTTAAACACCGGGTTGTTCTCTTTGGATTGCTTAAAAACCCGTGTGTGTTCTTAAGGGTGCTTAAAAACCTGTGTGTCGTCAATGTGATTAGATCAGTAATATCAGTTACAATAGCCCATGGCTTGATTAATTTCCCCATGCTGCCAGCAGTTGAAAGTGGAGAGAATTGTTTCTGTAATCAGTTTCTTGGATGGTGTGGTGTATTTGTATAATAATGTGTTACATATTCTTGTTCAATTGTTTTGGATATTCATGAATTTTGCCAAAATGCTTATAAAATGTCGAAGGATTATACTTTATTTTGGCATTTTTGTGGCTACTCCAGCACCTTGTTACAGCGCTAATCATTTGTGTGCACTGTTCCAGTTTGCTTTAATGCATTTTCGTTCATGTATTGCAACTTTGGTTCATTTCTGGTATTGTTGGGGTGAAGTTAGTATCATGATTCCGCAATATATTCTGCATTTTGGGTCTGCTTGAAGTGTTGCCCTGTGCGCACTGTCATATGTTCTGCACTCCACTTCATCTACCATCAACTTGTATTGCTCTTCTAAGTGACTGTTCTCATTGCAAACAGTGTGGGTATGGTTCAACTAACTTTATTTAGGATGTTCATGAGTAATGCCAAAATGAGTACGAAATATTGTTGGATTATACTTTATTTCGGTGCTTGTGTTTCCGGATTCCAGTGAATCATTAGAGAGGTAATCTATTTACCCTAAATATTCTTTTGCAGTAGTAGATACCTCTGTTTCCTTGTGGGCTGGGTGTTAGCAGCAATAGAACGGCCTAAGTCCTCTCTTGCATGAAGCTTCGCAGCCGAGATCTTGAGCATCCTTCAACTCGTTATTCTGCTAGGCGCAGATCGGTACTTTACTTCAACTCGCTCTTTTGTTAGGCGCAGCTCTATTTCTGTTCATCACCATTCATCATCGCATCCCAGATTTTCACATACCATGGTCGTACTGGTACATGTTACATCTGCATGTGTGTCGTCTTTGCATGTGTCTCAGAGCTGTAAGGGGGTTGTGGTTGTTTTTTTCATCGTAGTATGATGCCATGTTACACACATCTATGTGGGTTTCCATGGCAGTTGAGGCTAAAGTCAAAAATGTATGGCTACAATGTCCACGGTCAGAACGGACAGCAGGTGGAGGTTGTTAAAGGGGTAAGGGCTGATTGGGACCCCATTACCACCGATATTTTCTGCCGGTGGGCTGCCCAAGCTATTGACCAGAGAATGGTACAAGGAAGCCATTTAACTAAGGCTGGTTGGAACTTCATTTTGGATGGATTTCGGAACGAGACTGCTTTGCCCTATACAAGAACAATGCTGAAGAATAAGTGGAGGTTACTAAGGAAGCAGTACACAAAGGCCAAGACACTGCTTGGGTCTATGACCGGTTTGGGGTGGGACTATGCACATGGAACTGTTATGGCTGATGAGGATTGGTGGGCGGTTCGCATTCAGGTACGGACCTGGTTCACTTCTTTCACATATCTTTTCTTCTACAACCAAATGGTTGTATGCATTTTGGTTATAAATGATATAAGTTACCATGGTTTATAATTTATCTATTGTGTATATGTTAGCCTCGGTTTGCTGACAGTAAAAATTGTCAGTTTGCCATGTACTTGTGTCCTATTAGCTCTGTTTACTGTTTAATTCGAAGCCACCTGCTGGATAGTACTTCAATTTTGTTTTTCTTAGCAATGTATTGTTCTCATTTTTGCTGGTAAAAAATGTTGTTACTGTGTTGGTGGAGGGTTGGCTAGAGAGTTAGAGAACTAGTGTTTTGTTTTAACCAATGTAAATGTTTATTTCTTTGTTTAATTGTGTACACCCCAATATGTCTTTTTTTTGGCAGTAATATCATCATCTGCATTTAATAGCATGTCATAACAGCTTACCTGTTCACCTAAATCAGTAATGCATTTATTTGGGTTCCTGGAAACTAGAGAAACCTTATTTGTACTACAGTCCACTTTTAACGCTTTATGTTTACATTGTGATGCAGCAATGCCCAGATGCAGCTACACTCCGGGGTAAGCAGCTGCCAAATATACTTGATATGGAGAGGATGTTTACACCAGTTCGGGATTTACCGGGTTTTGGGTGGTCTCCCCAAATGGGTAGAAATCTGCACACCCCGAACATCAATGGAGCCGACATTGAGGAGTTTAGTGAAGATGTTGGGGATACCTCGACCCAAGACGGAATTCCGGCAGCACCATGTGTTCTGATGCAGGGAGGCAGTGGGCCACATGGACGCGGCATGTGCCCGAGTCTTCCAGCACCATTTGCCGCACAGCAGTGTGGCACTGGCCCTTCTCATGTTCGACCTACAGTTCCCATGGCATCTCCTGATACCGCTGGAAGTAGGACTTCAGGACGACGAAAGAGTAAGTCGGGTGACGAAGAGCTCACGGCAATTCTTTCCAAGATATTTGACTATCTCACTACTGGCCGAAAGGAGCAGATGATACAGCTGGCGGGTGCCATCACCGATCCAAATGACATGGGTCTCGTTATGCAGGCCGTTACAGCACTTCCTGGTGTGACTGAAGGTGATCCGTTTTGGATGGAAGCTGCCGATTTCTTCATGGAGAATGAGAAGGCCATTGGGTGTTTCATGCGAGGGTGTGGTTCTGTTGAGGTGCAACTGCAATGGCTGCAGCATCAGATTAAAAAAAGGAGGGGTAGTTAACTTTTCGGTTAATTTGGGCGGAAGTGGGACTTTGGGATTTTATGTTGGCTTTTGGTGCTTTCATATGTAGGCTGGCGTGTTTGTGTACTTTTTCAGGTGTTTAGTTAATATATGTTCCCATCTTTCTGGATGTTTAATCATATAGTTTAAGCTTTATTTATTTATTTATTTATTACTCTCTTGTGACAAGGGGTCGTTATATACAATTGCTTTTCCCTGTGCTTAACAAAGTGGATCGTTACCTCCACCACAGAATGATTCGCCTGTTCTGACCCCATTGCATCTTACAAGGTATATAATTCGATGAATTCTGGCACTGAAATTGCACCGTTGAATTGTAAGATTTTTACCAGTTTTGCTTGAATATTTGTACCATATATCCCTTACTCATGGTAAGTAGTATTTCACACTATTTCGCAGTATACCGCAAAATTGAAGACACCGGTTACAGTTTTATTATTGCTCTATCTCATGAGTAAGGGTTTAAAATTTTGCACTATTACTTGTAAATGCCCTAACTTTATTTATTTATTTATTTTAGTTTTCATTTTTTCAATCCTTTTACATGATTTTTTGCCAGCTAAGTTTGTTTATAGTGATTGAAATGGGTTGTGTCATCCTATTATTAGAAGAAAAATATAAAGCTAACAGTTCGTGATTTTAATAAACTGATTTGTGCTCTCCATTATAATAAATTCTACTTAAAATTTAAAAAACTGAAATCAATATTTCATAATATTAATTCAACAAAGTCATTTTTAAAGATCGGTGTTTGTCGCACTAGAATGTCTAGGCTCCAATTCTAGAGTTTTGTCAAATTGTTCTACTCCCAAAGTTGTTTAGAATGTTAGAATTAAAATATTTATAAGTTGTTTAGAATGAAAATATTCACAACATGTTCACAAAGAAATGAAAATGTTTACAACTTGTTTATTATGAAATGGAAATATTCACAAACGATTTAGAATAAAATAGAAACACTCATAACCTGTTAGAAATAAAATGGAAACATTCATAACCTATTTAGAATGAGATGGAAACATTCGGAAATTGTTTTGAAAGAAATGGAAACATCCACAAACTGTTTAGAATAAAATGGAAATATTTACAACTTATTTGGAATGAAATGGAAACATTCACAACTTGTTTGGAATAAAGTATAAACATTTACAAATTGTTTAGAGTAAAGTGGAAGCATTCACAGCTTATTTGAAATGAAGTAGAAATATTCACAAATTGTTTGTCACAATAGCTTTCGTTGCCACCATCTCTCACCGACGTCGCTTCCAAGATGCTCACCCATGATAGTTTCGTTCTTCAGCAACTTATATAAGAATTTACCACAAAGAGGAGTGCAAATTTGTACGTGAAATTTTTTGAAGAAGTCGCTAACTTCTCCCCCTCCATTTCTGTGTGATTTAGGGGGATTCATAAAATTAACAGCCCAAGAAATTTGAGGGAAAGAGTCCAATCCCTCCTCAACGTCTTCCTTTGTTTTAATCCAATTCAAACACTGTAGGGGAGGTAACACTCCTCTCTCTACCCTCTGTCCCCGGCTATCGACAGGCTCTAAAACTTGTCTAAATTGTTGCGGGCTGGCATAATGCCTAACAGAGTCCAGTATCATTCTCACGTTTTTTCCTCATGGGCTGTGGATAAGAGTTCATTGGCTTAAGGCTGAGTAAAGCCACTTTCTAGTCTTTCCTGACGAACTGAAAATTGAGTGGGTTTTACCACTTCGACCCAAGCCCACTTAATTGCTCCCTAATCCCTACAATATCCAAAACCTCCACTTATCGCCATGAACCAATTTTGAGTAACATAATTATCCCTCGTGGTATTATTTGAAAGTAAATGCTGTTAAGATATTGCTTAATTACTCTTTATTTTCACAATTCTATTATCTTATTTTCATGGAGGGGACAAGTGTACTTTTCGGCAAATATGAGCGGTTTAGCAAGGACAATTAATTAAGGCATGTCACCTTTCAAGCAGGCCTGAAAAGGGGCCAAAGAAAACTGTGAGTTTTGTGGAGGCAAATTTAAGGGGCCAACAAATTGTCGAAATCCTCGGTGTATGTCTTAAATTTTAAGGTAAAATACAATTGGCACCCTATTTGCATGGTGAAAATTTTCATGTACGGATTTTAGTTTTATAAAATATTCATTTTGGTCCCTTCTTTTCAAAACTGCTGGCGCCACCCCTGATGTTTTAGATGATTTCATTTGACCAAACAATATTAACACTGGATTACATATAACTTTAACAGAGGTGACCATGGGTAATGGTGGCCAGTGGGCTAACCCGGCCCGGCCCGGTTGGGCCTGGGTCAGCTTTTCTGGACTCGGGTATGACCCGCATCAAAGCGGGGTGGGTTTGGGCTGGGTTGGATCAGGTATGGGCTGGGGCGGGGTGGGTCCGAGCTAGGCCGAATTTGTGTGATTAATGAAAAATGTGTTTTAATGCATTTGCAATCATTATTCGATAGTAATTTTATGAAATATATTTTTTTTTAGAAGAAACACCACTGCCGGTGTCTTTTTTATTAATGAAAAAGTCAAACGGCATTTACATAATTTGGAACGTGCCTTACATTTCAAAATGACGAAACGTTCCAGGAAAAAAAAAAGGTAAAACTTAAGATATGTACTTAACAGCATAATCAGATCGATTATATTCTTTAAATTGTAAAAAAACCTACAATCTACTATTGTGGGTCATTATCAGAAGGGACCTCATCATCCAAGCTTTTCATATCTTGTTTCCTTAGAGCAGTAAGGGCCCAATCCCGATTACAGATGCAAATATCAACAGCCTCAAGTGTGAGCCTTGCTTGTTTATCCGAGACGACTCATTTCCCCACATTAAAGGCAGCCTCAGAGGCAATGGTAGAGACTGGAACTACTAAGATCTTTTGCATCGGTATAAATAAGATCGGAAATCTTTCTCTTTTGTTCTTCCACCACTCGAGGATGTCTTTCTCATTGTTTTCAAATGAAGTGAGGAGGTAATCATCTCATTTTTCCAATCTTGGGTTTGTGGGTCTCGGTCGTTTGAGGATATTTGTCGCTGGGTTGAACCTTGATAATGAAAAGGAAGTGGTATGTCTGGCGAGTGTTGGATTGGATGACTTAACCTTATCAAAATGCTTAACAGGGTAGAATTTGTATAACTCTCTCAAATTGTGGTCAGCTTCAACAGAAATAGCAAGCACAGAAACTTGTGCTTGACCTAAATATGTATGATAGTATGCTTTTAACAATTGCAGACAACCCATGATTTTGACATTTATATCAAGTTGATTCAGTTTTCTAATATAACCAAACCAACCTAAAATAGTAATGGTTCAAACAAAATCCTACCCAACCTAAGAACTAAATAGAACCAGAACCAAATGTCTAGTTTTTCCAGTTCTGGTTTTCAAATTTTTAGGTTCTTGTCATATAGATATAATAATTAACAACTTCGTAATCCAATAAAATTATATCCAAAACCAATTTAAGATGTATTCAACATAATACGCAACTTAATCTATGTTTAAATGTACATATTCATAGTATACAAACAATTTAGTAATATCAAAATTTTTAATGTACGTTTTTAAATGTACATGCATATTTATACAACAATATATGAGTAACTTAGTAATATACACATTTAAATGTACATTTAAATGTACATACTCATGCATTAATATATGTTGTGAACATAGGAGCTTTAAATTTATATACTCTCAAATTCACCCGCAAGTGTAAGGCGTGTTGTGTACAAGTGATGAATTTGAGTATCATCTTAAGAGATAGATGTGACTCCAATTGAAATCAAGTCCAAAACTCTCCACTAACTATATCTAAATTAAGAGCAAAGCAATTGAAATGGAAAGGAATGAAGTAGGCTAACTGGATGTGAATGTGAAACAAAAAATATTAAAGTGAATGATGCTACTTATTAATACTAAAGCTAACTAAACTAACCTAAGTTGGTTTCGCTTATGTGTAAAGCTATCCCTTTAGGATAGTACTACTTAATCGTGTTGCCCAAGTTAATTTGAAGTAAGGATAGTTGCCTTTTATTTGGTGTAGGGATTATAACCTCAAAGTTACTCTTTCTTAGGATGAAACCATGCTTACTAGTCACCATTAGTTTATCAATGAGTTTCCCCAATCTCACTAATTAAACTAAAGTGGTTTAAGTCCTAACCTTTTTACACATCTAATGGGATGAGTGATCGTCTCTAATCCCTTAAGCTCATAATGTTTTTCTCTAGTTCTACCTCCATTCTATCTCTTTTTCTCTCAAGATAAAGTAGATATTTATATGCAAGTATGAAATAGCCAATAACATACAATAATCAAGCTCGAGAAATAAGCAAACAAAAGAGACAATTACTAAAAAATACCTCAAATTAACATTAGAAAATAAAGTTTAAGAGTACATCCTATATAGTCTAATAAAAATACTACATATTTAAGCTAAGAACATCTATACAAATATAAAACATAGAATCAAAAAATAATACAAATGGAAGATAAAGAAAGAAACAAAAAACCCCCTTGAACCTAGACTCCTAGCTCCTAAAATAGTGCTTCAAAGCTCCTTTAAGAGATAATAATGATGGCTTCAAGTATGCAAGAAAATGAAGATAGAGAAGAAGAGTATGAAACCCTAGCACTTGTTCCAAGCTTTAGCTGCAGAGAATCCTTCCAAATTCCCCTTTTGTGCCTAACTCTTTGGATAAGATCTTCATCCAATAGTAAGCTAGAATTCAAATGGGAATGTGGGGGACCATAATTTCAGGAAGAATTGGTGCCACAGCACCAAAGCAAGAGATTTAGTGTGTTGCAGCAGTGGGAGCACAGGCTCTTGGCATCGCAGCACCACTAAGGCATAAGTGACATAAGGGCATTTCCACGTTAGGGTTGTGCCACAGTGCATTTTGATGTTGGCTTTTTTCGAGCATGAATTTTACTTCGCTTGCTCCCACTCCGTTTCAAAACTTCCACAATGCTCTTCAACATGCAAAAGTGAAGGAACAAAACAAAAACCATAAGGAAAGTGGTCCAGTTTAGTAGAATTTTATGGTTAAAATTGACACAAAAGGTTAACCAGTTTCACTGACCAAATAAGCACTTAACAATATACAAGCAGTTTAGTAACATCATAATTTTTATTATATATTGGCCAAACAACACTTGTTAACCTTAAATTGTTTACAATGTTGCTTAATCGTCTTAAAACTATCAAGAGTTGCTTAATGATCCCTAAAGTATATCCAATGTCCCTTAATCATTTTGCCGTCCATCACAACCGTTAAAATTGAATAAAAAAATAATGTAGTTGTTGATGTGACATAGAAAAATGACGTGGTTGCTGATGTAGTGTTACTTTTTCATTAATTCTTAACGGTGTAGTGGGCAACAGGATGAGATAAGAACAATTAAATAGCTTAAAGATGATTGATATAACACTTGATAGTTTTTGGATGATTAAATAATATGATATATAGTTTAGGGATGACTAGTGGAGTTTACTTTTATACTCCCTCTATCACATATTCTTTGCACTATTTGACTTTTTCACATAGTTTGAATTAAATTTATTCATATAAGTATTTGTTAGAAAATTTTTTTAAAAAATATATTTAGAAACTATATGTTTTAATTTATCATTTTCATATAAAAGTTCTTCATTTATATACTAAAATGTTGAAAATAAAAAAATCATAGATTAATTGCTGAAAAGTGAATGGTGCAAAGAATGTGGACGAATAAAGTATATTTATATATATATATATATATCTCAGGGTTCAGTTCTACCTTGGCTTAAATACTAAGTTGCCATCGAAAAGTATTAAAAAAACCAAATTTACTATCAAACTTTTAAAAGTACAAAATTTAATACTAAGCTTTACTTTTAAAACCAAACTTATTGCCACCGTTACCTTTTTCGTCAAATCACAAGAAAAATAATTGTTTTGGTATTTCATTTTTCATGTTTCTTTGACTATTGTCCTAACTTTGCATATCTAACAATCATGTTATCCTCTTTAACAAGTCCAGCACCAAGTTCAATTATTATTGTAGCTAGTTTGCTTTCTTTGAAGGCCTCATTAGAGTCATTAATCG
The DNA here is from genome assembly GCA_005392925.1 of Aquilaria sinensis. Lineage (NCBI taxonomy): Eukaryota > Viridiplantae > Streptophyta > Magnoliopsida > Malvales > Thymelaeaceae > Aquilaria > Aquilaria sinensis. The sequence goes on from SMDT01003057.1 coordinate 160,444, forward strand.
CACTGTAATTCGAGCTTATGAAAAAACAAGCTTCCTTCATTTCTAAAGCTTGTTTTTTGGAATGCTTGAATCTTAACAGTATTGGTCATACTCCTACTGATGAATATGTAGTTCTAGAGTAGCTAATCCTGACTAAAATAGCCCAAGGCTTAACCTTTAGAATCTCACCATTTTTTTTTCATCTTTTCCCAATCTCAACAACGTCAACTAAAAATTATAAGGGAAAACATACACAGTTTTAATTTGTGGCAATAACCCATAGTTTCAGTTTATGTTGTATATTGGGAAAAAGAATGAAATAATAGCATTTAGGAAGGTATTTTGTAAGGGGACGGCGGTAGAGCGGTGGCTGGCTAGCGTTACTAGTGGGGGTGGTCTTTCATCTCTTAAAGAAGATGACACGATTGTTAGATAAGTAAAGTTAGGGCACATTCAATGACTAGAACTGTTATTTTCACATTTAATTTGGTATTTTTTTTGTATGTTTAATGGTAAATTTTATCTCAAAAGTAAAGTTTAGTATAAGATTTGATAATTTTAAAATTTTGATGGTAAATTTGATCTCACCAATACTATTTAATGGCAAATTTCCATCATAGATTGGTTTCATATGGAACCAAAATTAACCTGAAAAATTATGGTTCTTTTATATATAAAACCAACCCATAAATCATGATTTATTTTTACCCAACCTAACCTAGCTCAATAAGGATAATTTAGGTTAGGTTTTGGGTTTACCCTACCCATACTCACCCAAACTAAAAGGGGGCATGTGTAAGGCTTCTAAGATAGAAGGGTCACACTGCAACGTCGAGCACACTTTATGGCAGCCAAGCTTAGTTTTGCCAGATAATAATGGGAAAGAAAATGAAAAGTGAACCTCGTAAATCGAGAACGGAAGGCGTTGGTTGATGGAAATGATGATTTACTGGCACTGCAAACAGCAAAATCAATCCATGATTCATCCCTCTCTCGTAGTCTTGCGTCATCATCTCTCCACCTCAATCAATCATCCATCTTATCCGAAGGCTAAAACCTGAATTTGGCCATCCAACTATTGCAAATGCCATAATTAGCTTAGCTCATTCAACTTTTTCACTCCTCTCAGGCGCTCAAATTTCCCCAATCCAACTCGGCTCGGCAGATTACTGGTGTTTGAATTGAAATTTATTCGAAAGATATTTTTGCTAAATCTAAGAGCTCGCACAATGAGTAATACTTAAAACTATAAACGAATACAAACACATGTTTATTTATATTTATTTTGTTCACTTTCTTTCCTTAAATTTAAATAAAAGGAAACTCTCGCTAACATGTTTTGAATAATAACATACTTTTTCATTTTAAAAAGGTTGAAATGTAAATTTTTTTTACTGTCTCAAAAAAATGAACATTTTTTTTTTGAAAAGATTTTTAACATCAATTATTTTATTACTCATATTTAAATTCTCATTACATATAAAATTAAAAACCATTTGGATGGAGGGAGTATTTTATTATAAAATCAATGAAATTGCATTATGTAACTTGTAATTTTGATTCTCGAATAATCTTTTGAAGAGCATGTAATGGGAACAATATAAAGGTTTGTGTTGTAATCTAACTATTTTTCGATTGTCTGATTTTTGTGGAGAGTACGGTAACAGTCAAATCCTATCTTCTTGCCTATGAGATGTCTTCTACTGCCAATCCACTAAGCTGCTAGTCACAACTTTTAACAGTTGGTTATAGAAGATTACTTTTTAATTTGTTAAATTTGGCCTCGTCTGTCACGTTAATTTTAGTGATTTATATTAGAGTTTGGTAAAAGTCATCTTACTTTAAATTAATTTTTAATTTAGTGATTTGATCTTTATCATTAGTTTATAAATTATAAAAAACTCACATATTAATCCTAAAAAGCTGAATCGAGGCTCAAGGTCAACTTTTTCTCTTATTAGACTTCGATATCCAACTCGAACTTTAAAAAATTTCTCAAAGCCTACGCATTGTCGTAATGTTTGTTGTCCTATTCTTGCATATTTCTAACACTAGTATTATCCTTTTCCGCCCATGAGGGAAAAAGAACTTTGTAAAAGATAAACATACATGAAAAGATGAACCTTTTAGGAAAGAAAAACAAAAACCTCTTAAGTAATTTGCAAGTTTTCAAATTCAAACTTACGAAATAGACTTTTCATTTGGGTTAATTAATTTTACGCTTGATTACTTAACTTATTTTTATATAAAAAATGATACCATATCTTAAAGTTATCATTTCGATGTCATATGTCTTATTAGGGTCTTTTCTATCAATTTTAATATTAATTTAAATGAAAAATTATGATGTAACTTGAAATTACATTAAAATGAATCTTAAAATAATACTTCTAATCGTCTAACTTTTCACATTAATAATTCTAAACCTTAGTCTTTTAAATTAGTGTTTATATCCCAATTACAATAGATGTGAAACTTTTTTTCACAAACTTGATTGGCCATCTCTCACTCCTCAAACTCCCAGTTGCAACAGGTTTCAACTAGTTTGCTTCCAATAACTCTAATTCAGATGGCTTCACTTCCAACTCCAAGAGTTGGTTTGAGGTTGTGTTCATCTACATTTTTCTACACTCAACGGATCAAACAAACTTGGTACCCTAAGATGGTTGGCATTTTAGCTTTTGCTGGCTCGAGATAGTACTTTTGGGTGGCCTAATTGTAGCCAAAATAAGACTTAAAATGCTCGAGCTCATGGTTTTTTATTTTGTTTTGTTTTGTTTTTTTTTCTGGTTTTGATATGCTTCACTTTATATTTGGTTTCAAAACTGAAGAATCGAAGAGAATAGAAACCCATTTTTGCATTAAACCATATATGAAGAGGAGGTTGAGAGGAATCAACCCATGGCCGCTGTGAGAGACGGAGCAGCCGCCATCACAACCACCGAAGAACACTAGTTGCGGCCAATGCTCTAATCTGCTCCTTCACTGGGAACATCCGCCATGTCTAATCCAAAACTCCACAACTTGCTTTAGGTCAACATCTAAAACAAAGGCCCTAGAAGGTCCAGCTGCTTTGAGTGCGGATTGGTGCAACTCATTCCAGATCTAGGAAAGCCTCGAAGAAGGGGGTGGAAAGGAGCGTGACAGATTTGAGTTGGAGGATGTGCATCATCGTGTCCAAAACTTTTGAACAGGTTGTGTCGAAAATTGGCGAGTCTCACGAACATCATCGGTGTTGCAATTGACGCTCTGATGCTGGAGGAGATCGATTTTTGGTTCGACGAAGATAAAGTGGGAGAGGCGCGTACGAGCGACAATGAAATAGAGGAGGCAATTCGGTGATTATCCGGTTGGATTCCGAGGAGCAGATCAGGGAACAAACGACGGGAGGAAGAAAACCCCAATTTCAAATTTCTAGGTTTTGGTCTAGAAATGAATAAGTTCATGGCTTTTTATTTTTCTTTTGGGGAAATTACAGAGACCCACTTGTTTGTGGTTTCCTTTGGTTTTAAAAAACTTATACTTTATCCAGTAATTCTAAAATTTTTGATATTTTTTTTACAATTAACAGATCTTTAAAAAATGTTGATATGCATTTATAGAAAGGAAAATATATTTACAGAAAAAATATGTAATTTAAAATATTTATTAATTATAAAAAAATAATATAAATATAAAAATTATTGGAAGATTAATATCGTATAATTTAAATATCAGTTTCAAAAGTTTGTTATAGGACAATATAAAAGAAAATAGAGAGCAAACTATAAGTTTTTAAAAATTAGGAGATAAATTGTAGGTTAAGACAAATTTGAAGGGAATAATTATAAGTTTCTCTTTTCTTTTTTGTTATGTTTTTGCATCTCTTTCTGATTTGATTAAGGTTAGAAGGAAAAAGCAGACGAGTTGATGTTTGAAATGAATTCGGAAATGAAAAAGAAGTTTTGCTCACATTTCTTTTTTCTCTTTGTAGTTGATGTTTTTTTATGGAACTTTAATGTTTAAATTTATTTATTGGAAAAACTTAAGGATCAGGATTGTTATTTTATATTTATTTTGATATTAATTAAAATCATATCAGTATTTTTCATCTTACTTAACAGTGAAGTATGGAGAAAAAAAATCTAATTGGAATGTGCAATATAAATTTAGGGGCTTTGATAAGACAATCTTAAGATATAATACCATTATAGGATATGAAAATAAACTAATAGACCTAGAATGGATTTTACCACTCTTTATTTTTTTTCAACTAAATGTAGTGAATATCGTTAACATTATATAGATCGTACCTCATAAATTATAAGTGTATTATATAATATATCGTGCCCATATTACTATTGATTTCACAAAAAAATATATTAGAATATTATTTTAAGATAAAATACATTAAATATAAATTTTTGCACTTTTCCATATGTATTCTAATTATTTTCATCATAATTTCTTGAATATGAATAAAATATATATGAAAGGTGAAATTTTTTATGAAAAAAAATTAAAAATGGAATATATAGAATAGTCTAAATATTATTCAGAAAAAATAATTTATTGATACATAAGAAAAAAATAAAAAAAAATACCCTTATAATAATAATAATAATTATTATAATTTTTCAAATACCACAATAAATGTTTAAGTAGCACAAAATATGATATTTCTGTTTTAACTTGGTTTGCAAAAACCACAGACTTATGTTTCATGCTTAGCTGGTTCAAATATCAATTAAATTTTGTTTGTAGTTTGAAAAATAAAATTAATATTCATTTCAAAATATGTGCTTTAATTATATTTTATCATTTTTATGCATTTATATGTGATACTTTGACATAAAATAATAGAAAAAAATTACCACACTATGCACCCTATAAACCACATATTGTAGTTTGTACCACGTGAAATACCATGATATGTTATAATGAGCTAGCAAAATAGACATAAAAGCTTAGTGGTATGCAGAATACCTTAAGATAGCACAAGCATTTTACACAACAAATAATAATAATAATAATAATAATAATAATAAATTACAAAAATTTTTATAACACATACCACGTACCCACAATAAAAGCGTGAAGCACCGCAAAATTTCACAACCATCCTTTTAGCTAGCTAGGCGAAACAGGGAAGGAGTCAAAATGTTTACAATTATATCGAAAAATCACCTTGTTAGTGACTAAAGTGAAATAAATACAAAAGATTAGGAGCTTACCTTGCAGACTGAAAACCTTAACTACAGTGAACCACACTTTTTTCTTTTCACATCTACTGAAAAAATACTATATAAGATAACAGAAGAGAGAAATTTTCCATAAATGCTATATGCAAAATCCTTGGAGGTATTGTAAATGCCTGAATCTCTTGAACTCAACCAAAATCTCTTGCTTCCTTTCTCGTGTTTAAATAGTCCTTAGCTTTTAATTGTAGTCCTTTTTAGTGATTAACGTATGGATTGTTATACTCTCGTAATAAGTTTATCAAATTTTTTTCATTTTTATCATACAGATGAAACACATATTTTAATGAATTAAAATAAGTCCAATTTATATAAAGGAAAACTTAACTACTTAAATTGTTTATGAATTCTAAAAAAAATAATTTTGTAGTTTAAATTTATCAAGGAATAGTTGCCGTATAGTTTAAAATATGATTTTATAAGTTGATATAAGGCAATTATTTTAAGTTAACAAATTCAATCAAGTGGTAACAAAAATCAAGTGCTTTTAATATGTTTAGAGATAAAATAAAATAATTTTAATAGATTTAGAATTAAAAAAAAACAATAAATTAGAGACTAAAGAGAAAATAATTAAAGGTTAAGCATGATCTAGAGGACAAAGTATAAGAGAACCAATATGCTTAATTAAACTATTTGTGAACAATCGTTAATGCTTTGAAACGAATATTAGAGATGACAGTATTACATAAATTAAAATCCCCCCCCCCCTCGAAAAAAAACCTAAATATGTCACATAGTCGATGAAAGTGAACTGTATATAGTAGATAAGTTTGTATCAGAATCATTCTGCTCTATCGCATAACAAAGAGAACATTTGTCTAATGAGGTTATTACCAAGTAGTTGAAAAGATTTTTTTTTTATAGAAGGGTAATTCATTTCAATTATCAATGAACTAAATCATATTTTACAAATTAATGATACAAAATATTAAAGAACAACAAAGACATATAAACTGCCCAACAAAAGACTACACATCCTTGCAACACTAAATGAATAGAAGAGAATCGACTAAAAATTTTCAGATAAACCAAAATAATCATGAATAAATAATTCATAAGTATATGAAAAAAAGTCCATGATAAGATAAATAAAAAAGAATAACATACAATCATTCCAATTTATTACTTGTAAAATAATAAAAATTTTATTATTCCACAAGATAAATAACTAAAAAATAACATTAGATGAATAGATGTTACTCATATAGTTGGTGGTACAAAAATTTCATGAAAGAGAGAGAACGGCGAAAGTAATTAAAAATAATTGGGATAAATAAGGATGAAAATTAACCTGTTAGAGCTATATTGGAATCTAAGCCTGGTTAGATATACAGAGAGCAAACCAGAAGAAATGATGGGGGAGAGAAAGTGTGTGGCTAGTTGATAAGATTATTAAATCCTAATTTTCACTAGAGTTTATGTTCCTTTTCAAATAACTAATGGCTATATCAAACAATAAAATCTCTCATATACCATTATTTCTTACCCGAATATGAGTGTAAAGAAAAAAACAATAGAAAATTTTATAAAAATATTACATGTGTAATATTCTTCTTTTTTTAATCCATATTTTTGTTGTAAAAGTAGAAGAGCATAAAATGGCTCATCATCCAAGCAGCCAAGATGTGTGCGGTAAGGAGGGCCACTGGCCAGAATCTGAGACATCCCTGTTCTTTCTTTAAGTCTTTTAAAACTATTAGTTTAATTGTATAGAATTTGTGAAGAATAAAAAGAAAAAGAAGAAGAGCATATAATAATAACCATCAATGATTTGAACAAATTATAAAATAGTATTTTCTTAAAAAAGATCAAAGAAAAATAATAGTAAAATAAAAGTTCCAAGAGCGAACACTGTGATTCCGGTTTTCCAAAAGCAAGGCCTCCCAGAGTCCCAGTCCCATCCGCTCTCTTGCTCCCCTGATCAACCAACACGAAGCAACCAGCCTAACATTTTTCTTCTTCTGCGTTTTCCTACCCAAGAAATTAAAGCGAGATAAAAATTTTGCAGGAGAAAAGACAGTTTGCGTGTTGTAACCTGCGCCTCTCTGCCCCAAGATCTTCTCCTCAGATCAGATTCTCATCATTTCTCCTCAATGCAACTTTCATTCCTGGTTCCGTATTTTTAATTTTTCTTCTTCCTACCCTTCTGTTCTTTTGTGGCTATGGCGGATGGTTTTGGTCCGTACCATGTCCCACAACAAACCCGAAGAGATAAACTCAGAGTTCTCTCTCAGAATCTCGACCCTTCCATTCATGGGTCCGCTGGTTTTTACCCTCTCTACGGCCATTCTCTCCTCCCTCCCGATTTGCTGACCACCGCCCCGCCGGTTCCGCCGCCGACTTCTGGGAAGACTAACGGCAGCACCGCCGCCATGTGCGTCTCCAAGGAAGAGAGTCCCAGTTTCATGGGCTTCCCGTACCTGGATCCGAACTCCTCCGCCTTCCAACCCATCAACCCTGCTACCTCAATTCAAGACTTCAACGGTAGAAACAACAATCACCAGAACCCGAACCCGAGCCCGAATTCGTTTCCTTACAATCTACCAGAATTCGACAACTCCTATAGTCACGGCGCTGAGGTCGTACTGTACAAGCCCCAGCCTGTGACTTTGGCTTGCCGGCAAGACCAATCAAGGTTGTCGCTTTCTCTGTCTTCTCATCACCCAGCAGGCTCTTCTTCACCGTCGGAGCTTAACTTACAGAGGTTCGGTTCAGATGTTTATGCGGTGCCGTCGTTTGCTAGTGGGTCGGGTTCCAGTTCCGTCTCCAACGAGGTTTCTAGAAGCTGGGTCCCGCTGGGGCCATTCACGGGCTACGCTTCCGTCTTGAAGGGGTCGAGGTTCTTGAAGCCGGCGCAGCAGTTGCTGCAGGAGTTCTGTGATGTGGGTCGGGTGATTTGTGCCGAGAAGATGAGTCCGGGTTCGGATTCTTCTGCGGGTCTAATGGGTTCCCCGATGGAGAATTGGGGTGAAACTGGGATAGCCAGTGAGTCTTTTGGCGATGCCGATCTACCGCCGGAGAGTCGCCGGAAGAAGTCGACATTGCTTTCGATGCTGGACGAGGTTAATTTGCTTATCCCATTTTTTTTACTCATTCCTTTAAGCCATTATTTAATTCTGCTTTGCTTGAATTTGCATGTATACTACAAATAATCAAATCTTCCTCGGAGTTGGTTATTTATGAATCTTTGAGAATTTTTTTAATGGGTTTGGTTTACATATTAAGTACAAGAAACAGGCATACAATTTGCATAGTTCATGAGTGCTTGATTTGATGCATATTTTAATGAAGGAATGGGTTAGTTTAATCAATCGGATCTAATCAGATTCTTGGGTTTATTGAAAAGGCCAAAGGGATTGATGGCCTTGATAATCACAAAATTAGCTTTTTGTTAAAGTTGGTGAGGAGGGAATATATGCAACAAAAGATGAGCATATGAGAGGACAGACAGCCCTGGAAATACTTGTACTTGGTGATTATTTCACTTAAGTTTAGGGCTTAATTGTGATTAATAATGTGATTAGAGGAATCCATTTGAAAGGATTTATTCCCTTTGAAAGTGGGTAAGGCATATAATATTACTATCCCAAACCTTCACCACAAGACAGAAGATTAAATCTCAAGGTGTCTCTATGGTCCTCTTGTGTGATGCCCTTTTCTCCTGTACACTAGGAGCAAGACGATTTGGAGCAGGAGTTAGAATCTAGCTGTCCATGTAAATTACTAATGCAACGAAAATTGGATGGAACTTTTTAGCATTTTGCATGCTGAAATTAGCGGCTTAAACAAATTATTTGTATGCCAGCGTTAAAGGATTTTACATCTGTGATTGGCTGGTGATTTAAACTTTTAGAATAATGTACAAGATATTGCTCATCGGCTTGTGATCCGGATGTTGTATAAATGTTGATTATGTGTCTTGACTATAGTAATTACGTTCATTAGTTACTATCTTAATGAAAAATTTCCATGCAATTGTAAAGGCAAACATCATATGATGATGATTGTATTGGAATTTAATCTCATTGTTCATTCGTAAAAGTATCTCTGGTGTGTAAAGTTACCAGATAGTTGCCTCTTAGTTCCTTTGTATATAACACAACTTTGAGGATATAATCGCCATCATCATGAATTTCATGCACCACACCAACTTCTGTTGCATAAATTACTTTGTGGTTGATGTTAATGATGAGGGGTTGTCTCATCTCATGGCTCTAGGAGTTGCATTTTTTTGTACTCCCTCAATCCCAATAATATTTTGTCACTCCCCTTATTTTTCTCGTGTCTCAAAATATGTCTCACTTTTCTATGTTTATATATCTCCATCCAAATTTGCCTCCCTCATTATGTAAAGCTCAGAATGGTCCTTGATGTTGTTATGTTATGTAGTACAGCATAATCTAGAAGAAATATACTTAAACATACTTATGTAACACAACATCTGTAACTCTTACGAAGAAGGTAAAAGTGACAAACATGATGGGGCAGGTGGAGTAATACATGTTCTATTTGGCAGTTTTTTCATGTATATTTCTGTGATTAAATAGGTTCGGAGTCAGTTCTAACCAGAAACGACGGTACTGTGTATATGTAACTCAGACTGGTATATATGTCTCTTGATTTAAATTCATATACTACCCTTTTCAGTTATGTATTTTGTCATTTTTCACAGATTTCCTTTTCCTTTTTCTCTTTTAGGTCTACAAGAGATACAAGCGATACTACCAACAGATGCAAGCTGTTGTTGCATCATTTGAATGTGTTGCTGGACTAGGCAATGCGGCTCCTTTTGCAAACTTGGCTTTGAAGTCTGTGTCGAAATATTTCAAGTGCTTGAAGAATGTAATCACCGCCCAGCTTTCTGATAAACCTCATGATCCGAGTAGCCGTGCAAAAGGTGGAGCTGTAAGACATGGAGGCACTGATCAAGGCCTTCCTTGTCAGAGACCTTTCCATGAGCATCAATCTGTGTGGCGCCCCCAACGAGGCCTTCCTGAGCGTGCTGTAACTGTTCTCAGAGCTTGGTTATTTGAACACTTTCTGCACCCGTAAGTCTGTTGTCTAAATGAACTTATGATGATATTGTATGGCTTCATTCATGCATTCATAGCTGTTGTTCGTTTCAGTTATCCTACAGATACGGACAAGTTAATGCTGGCAAAACAGACTGGTCTATCACGTAATCAGGTACTGGTGAAGGACAAGGCACATCTTGAAATGTTTCGATCGTCTGGTACATTTTTAATACTGTTTTTGTGTGGCTGGATTCAGTTAAGTACTTGTTATTCTACTGTTGTGAACCAGGTCTCTAATTGGTTTATAAATGCAAGAGTAAGGCTTTGGAAGCCCATGGTAGAGGAAATACACATGCTAGAAACAAAGCAGGCGCAGAACCGAGACTGCAGCAGGTCAAGTCATCCTTCATCTTCGTCAAACTCTCTTGGATCCGAGAACCCATCAACCTCCACGCAGAGGGTCCAAGACATGGCATCCAAACGCAGCAGAAACGAGCTTCCTGATCTGCCTGAAAGCCAGCAGCCCCTCAGCGCATCCTACAGCAGCAGCCTGTCGCAGGTTGCTCCCATGAGTGTGAGCATGACTGGAAGCAGCACGGGTGTCTCTCTAACCCTCGGCCTCCATCAGAACAACAGGGTAGGTCTGTCAGAGCCCTTGCCCATAAATGCAGCTCAGCGTTTCGGGCTTGGTCTCGAGGTAAGTGGGGAAGAGTATGTTATGGGTGGTTTTGAGGCACAGAATCGCCATTTTGGGGGAGGGCAGCTTCTGCGTGATTTCGTGGGTTGAAAGCAATTGGATTGAGAGGTTCCAGGTGGATAGTTTGATTGGATTATGGTCTAATGCATGCATGCATGCAGATGCAGGAAGTTATGCAGATGAGAGAACAATTAAATGCGTTTCTTCCTTTTAGGTCTGTGGAAGTCGAATCAAATGTATCTTTAGAAGCGCCCCCAGATAATTGGCGTTGGATTCTTGTATATTTTATAGTAATTTTACACGAGAGAAAGGAAAGCGTCGGTTGTGTATTTTTTGTCTGTACGATCTTCAGCAAACAAATGGTTGGCCATTTCGATTTCAAATAATATTTTTTAATTTCGTGGCCAAGAGATGTATGTATTTTGAGGCGTTATACTGCGCGTACTCAAGGAGTAGTTACTAGTTATTTGTCTTTAACATCAGGGAAAGTTAACACCCAATTCGTTTTAACTTTAGTCATTTGACTATAAAATGACTTATTTTTATTTTTACATCTTTTTTACTTGAAATTAATTTTAATTAAAAGTCAATATTATGTAGCTGCAATAATCAATTGAAAATATAATTTTTATAATCTTACTAAATTTTTATGAATCTTTTTTAGTTTTAAACCTTAAAAAAGAAAAACTCATAAAAATTTAACAATATCCTAAAAATTTACTTTCAAATTGATTATTGCATCTACATAATATTGGCTTTCAAATGAAATTGGTTTTAGGTAAAAAAGATGTAAAAGTAAAAAAGTTAGTTGACTTTAGACAAAACGAATTGGCCCTAAACATGCGTGCAATGTAATAATGTTATATATTGCATAATGTTGGGAAAAAAATTCTCCATTCACCTGTCACCTCAGCAGAAAAAAAACATGATCAACACAAATTTAACGTGGTTCGGCTCTTAGCTAGCCTACACCCACAGATAAGAGATAAATACAGATATTACAGCAGAGGTATGCCCTTCGTGCTCACGCCGGTATATGGATCCTTATACATTACTAATAATCCCAATATCTCATCCTTACACAATTACAAGATATGAGAATCACAAAAGGCTTCTCGTCCTAGCCCTCCGACTTCCGGACCTCTCATCCTTCTTGGAACCCTCACATATTGCCTCTTCACCATATTGGTTTTTTCCCTCATACCCAAACCTTAACACAACAAGCTTTTTTATAGGCCACACACAAACCTAAATCATATCAAAATAGGAAAACTAAATCCCAAACAAATAAAAAAACTAAAACTAAATCCTAAACAAAATCAAAATCCTTAACATTCTTAAATTTTAACCAACATACCCAACATAAGATAATACCCCCCCCCCCCCGGTCGTCCCAATTAAGTTGAAACATTTCTCTGGGCACGGAGATTAAGGTGTATGTAATTTGTGTTAATTTTTTATGCAGTAAAAGTTTAAATAATAATTAAAAAAGAAAAGATTTTTTTTTGGGTTTTGTGCAGTGAGAGATTGAGTGGATATTAAAAAAAGAGTCTTTATTGGGTTTTGTGAAAAATGATTATTTAATTGTTTAAACTTTTCCAAAAGAGGAAACGTTTCAACCTTTTGGGACATCCCCAAAAAGAATATGTTTCAAGTAAACTGGGACGGAGGGAGTATCTATTAATAGATATGAAAATAGAAAGGTTGATTCTACAATTTTTTCACGTTGAGATAAAGAAAGTTAAAATGTTTTGTTGGTCAAACACGTGTAGAACAAAATTAACCACAAATGTGACTCGTGGTGATTTTTAAAATTGCCCATAAGCAACCAATTGAAACTCTCTCTCCATCATCAATTGAAATATATCAGCGGCCATCTTTATTATCCCATTTGTTTCAAATTTTTTTCATCATTCACTTTTCAGCAATTAGTTTATAATTTTTTTTATTTTCAACATTTTAACATATAAATAAAAAACATTTATATATAAATGATAAATCAAGACTTATAGTTTCTACATATATATTTTTTTAATTTTTTTTCTAGCAAACAATAATATGAAGAAATTCAAGTCAAACTAGTTGAAAATGTGAAATGGAGCAAAAAAAGCGGGACGGAGAGAGTAGTTTGTTTTCTTCGGCTTTCTCTCTTCATCTATTTTCTTCTTGCGTTGGGCGAATGCTAAACACTATTTTTGCCTCTAACCTCAAAGTCCACAAGTGTTGTAGAGCTCATTGTAGACTTTTTTCAAAAGTGCCAGAACAACCTCATCTCTGTAGGACAAGATCTCCCAGGAAGGCTTGATTGGATTGAGTAGAAGCTATATCACTCTAGCCCTACATTTTCATTTAACAAGCACTCTTATAACATATTAGAGCAATTGCTCATATTGGTTTATGTGTAGTAACATATGGCAAATCTTATTTGTAGAGGCTGGTGACTTTCACGGCTGTACATGGATTCTAGAACCATGTATCTAAACTTGATCGTCTTGAGTGTCATCACTAGCTAGAAATGTTCTATGAAGCATTGCAAGTTGGCGAGCTCAACAAATGCTGTTATATTTGTTTATTACAACTATATTTCATTAATTCAAACTTATTGAATTTGATTCCAATTTGATCATTTTTTCATATGCACTATACAATTATCAATTGCTTTATGAAATAATTACTTGTTTGTTTGATGTGTTATAAAACTAGTTGGATATAAATGAGAAATACTAGGGTTTTAGTTCTATTATTCACTATTAAAATTTGGCGTTTTTCCAACTAGTAATTTATCGATAGTCAGACTATTGGTAATTACCAATGCGTTAGAATGTTGGTGTTGATTACCAATGGTCAAACTGTTGGTAAATTTCCAATGGGTTGAACCATTGGTAATTTCCAATGCGAATAAGCGTTGGTACGGCTTAAGCCGTTAGAAAATGAAAAGTGGAGACTATTTTGAAATAATCATGGAAGATGTGGAACTAAAGTAGGGTTTGTCACCTATATCTGAGGCCTATATGTCTATATATCAAAGCCCATAAAACCCATAAAGCCCTAACCTCATGTTCCACATCTCATTTTCCCTGCTGCCGCCTCTCATCTTTCTGCTCCCTTTTTGCTCTCAACTTTAAACTCTTGTCATTCTCCCTCTATCTCTCGTTCTTAACCTTGTCATTCCTCCTCTTTCGCCTGACCCTGGTTGTCATCTTTTCTCCGTCCCCCTTCCCCTGCCGTATCTTCGCTTCGCCATTCTTCCTTCTTCACCTGGCTGTTCGCCTTGTCTCCATTGTTCGCCTCACCTCGCCCCCCGCCATCCATCATTCACCGTTTCGTACTTCCTTAGTTTCACCGCCTCGACCATCGTTGCTCCCTCAGCCTCACAATTTATCACTGTAGGTCATAGTTCCTTGCCATCATTTTTCTCGACCATCATTCCTTATTGTCATTTGCCACTGTTCCTCGCCTCAGTCTCCTCTATCCACCTTATTCTCCGTCCCCCTTCCCCTGCCGTATCTTCGCCTCGCCATTCTTCCTTCTTCACCTGGCTGTTCGCCTTGTCTCCATTGTTCGCCTCACCTCGCCCCCCGCCATCCATCGTTCGCCGTTTCGTACTTCCTTAGTTTCACCGCCTCGACCATCGTTGCTCCCTCAGCCTCACAATTTATCACTGTAGGTCATAGTTCCTTGCCATCATTTTTCTCGACCATCATTCCTTATTGTCATTTGCCACTGTTCCTCGCCTCAGTCTCCTCTATCCACCTTGCATATCTGATTTTGATCTGCTTTTTGTTATCTAATTTTAATATGGTTGTTGTGATCTAGTTTTTGTAATCTGACTTTGTGATTTTTATGGATTGATTTTGTAATTTTGTAATATAATCTTGGGATTTTTTGTTGGTAATGATGTGATTTTGTGGATTGAATTTTTATGGGTAAAAGTGTGATTTTGTGTTTTTGGATCAGATTTGGTATTTGAATTTTTTAATCTTGTAATTTAGTTATTTGTGTAATTTTTTAATATTTTTAATTTTACGCAACCCATTTTTTATAAAGTTGTTTCAAATTCTTGTAATTTTTTCAAATAAATTATTTTAATTTTTTTGTGATATATTTTTTAAAATGGCAATTTCCAATGGCTTTATGTTGGAAATTATTTTATTTTTTAAAAAAATATTTACAATTTTATCAATAGCTTTGACCGTTGGTATCTTACCAACTGTGAAATGTGTTAGTAGTTACCAATGGCTAAACACGTTAGTGGTTATCAACGGCTAAGTACGTTGGTAAAAATTAAACCGTTGATATAAAGATTTTTAATTTAAACCGTTGGTAATTTTCAATCACCTATCTACCAACGGGCAAACATTGGAAACTTCTAACGGCTAAATATTCAACCGTTAGTAAAAAAATTTCTAATGTATCAATTACCAATGACTTGCTACCAATATTTTAGCATTAGTAATTTTAAAATTACTAATGCTAGGCCGTTGATAAATGACCTTGTTTTAGTAGTGATTTCACCTATCATAAAATGTTTGTAACCTTTTTTTTTTTCGCAAAATTTATGAATATGGGCACATAGGTATATTATTTTCACTTTTTCAAAATTACCATTGATAAATAATATAATTACTTTTGATTCTTTTGACAATTTAGACACGACTACACATATTTTAGATGGAAGGTCTAAAATTAGGACCAATAATACACATCTTAGAAGCAAGTATCGATCAACTTTGAATTTTGAAATCTAATCCACGATAGCATGCTTCTGCTCTCCTATTTTTTTTTTTTCAATGAATCTTCTCTCCCACTTCAAAACACCTTCATATACATGAGCTATTTAAGAGGAAAAGGCAAAATTTGAAAAAAGTTGTATAAATATGTAAAAATGACAAATATTTTGAGATAAAAAATAGGAAATGTTAAACATTATATGTGATTATTTTATTAAGATTTGAACTCCTACCGCGTGATTTATCGTATAAGAAAAATTTCGCCATTAGTGGTATCAAAACGACGTCACCTACCAAGAGAAGTGGTTGAGAAATCGGTTTTATATGAACTAAATTTGCATGAATAAGGATATATGTTACCGACAAGGACGATTACTTGGGCATGGATGGATTACTTGCTAGTTGTTCCTATCTTGATGGAAACAGAGGGAGACGAGACTTGACTACTTCCCTTGGAAAGAAGAGACTTGTAACATTTTTGCTGTCGCTAATCACTCTAATTAGTTGACCTTAATCACTTTGCTTGGCTTCTAAACCGGTTCTAATACCAGGGTGTGGTCCATTGTGAGGGAAGAAATTGGAGAACAGCGAGAGCCAGCAGGGAAAGGGCAAGGCCAATCCGTCAGTTAGGTCGGGCATCTAATCAGTGTTATTAGCATTTGCTTTAGAAATTAGGATAATTACAATTTGCTCCTTGAGGTTTAGTTGAAATTACACTTTGTCCTCATATTTCAGAAATATACACTTTACACTATATTTTTTTTAATATAATCCGACAGCAACTTTTGAAATATTAATTTAGGCTATACGGTACTTATATTCAAGTAATTTCAATCTACATGGTACTTTTTTTTAAAGTTAATTAATATTTAAAAACTATAGTTTTTCAATAGTTAATTAATATTTAAAAACTAAAATTTTTCATTCATAGAAAGAAAAAAAATATTGATAATTTAGCATATCTATTAACTATAAAAAAATACTATACATATTGAAATTACTAGAAAATATCTACCATAATGTTAAAATTAGGATTTCAGAAGTTGTTATGAGACTTTATTAATAAGGCAGGTGGCAAAGTGTCTATTTTTTAAATAGGAGGGAGAAAGTGTAATTTTATAAAAATTAAAGGAGCTAAGTTGTAATTAACCCTTTAAAAGTAAGGATAAATTGCATCATTTGTCCCTGAATTATAAGTCATGTTATAAAAGTTTTTTTTTTCTTGATGCAACAGGCGTAAAAAACTTGTCTTAAAAGTAACCATCGGTTGTCTTTCTATCCATGAAACTTTATTTGATATCTAACTGGCAAACTTGTGCAACTTCATAAGGAACCTAACAAAAAACAAACAAAAAAAAAGAACAAAGTTATATGATATATAATTTTTTATAGAAACAATTTTACTAAGTTTTCAAAATTTGCTTATCGTTATATTGACCATTCAGTCTATAGACAAAAGACCAATTTGTGCAATGGGTGGCTACTTTTGGACATATTTGCTATACAGCTTACTTCAAGGATAAATTTGTACATTACTAAAAAACCTCATTTTTCTAACAAGTAAATTATTGGTAATTATCAACAGTCAATGGTCATACTGTTGGTAATTACTAACGTATTAAACCATTGAGTAAAAAAATAAATAAAATAAAATTTACCAACAGTCAAACGTATTGGTAATTTACCAACAGTATAATGCATTGGTAAATGACTAAATTTTCAATGGGCAAATTATCAACGGCTAAACTATTGGTAATGGTTACTAATGGTACCAACGGAACCTTTACCAACGGTTAAACCGTTAGTAACTTTCCAATGATTTAAATCCTTGGTTATTACCAACGTGAATAGCTGTTAGTAAGACTTAAACAGTTAGAAAGTGAAAAGAAATGACCATTTTGAAACAATGATGGAAAATTTGGTACAAAAGTGGAGATTTCCCTTTATTTCAATTACAAAATCATATAGATCATATTATCAAATATATATATATATATATGTAATGTTTGGTATGTGATTCTTAGCCTCTATGTTTCGTCATGGATTGTTAACAATATATGCTGTGTACATTTGAAAACTTATTTCAACTCTTCTTTAAACTGTTTGATTACTGTATTAATGTTGGCCTTTGTTGGTTATAGGAAAGGTTGCCATTAGATCCAGCTGATCAAGAAGCCGCTGCATGAATAAAAAAGATAGGGAGATTGTTAAATATATTGCAAGCCAAGGTCCTTAGGATACTAATTGCATGCTTTTGTTGGAGCTTTTCAAGTTCTATTGCCCTTGTATTTTTTATCATTTTGGTTCCATTGCTTTTCTTCTCCCATTTCAATTTCCTTGCTCTTTGTAGTACTCCATCAAGTTCTATTTTGTATTTATATGAGATTTAGTATCCTTTCATGTAAGGGATAATAGTTTATATAGAAGAATAGTTTATTGAGCGTTGATGCCAAAATTCATTAAGAAGTTGGTTTATTCATCATTTATGTGAAATAAAGCTTATTCAAATGTATAAGTTTATGCAGGTTTTTACTTTTTATTTAAACAAGGAAAAAAAAGAAATTTCCAAAAGGTTTTGTTGTAAACTGTTTTTATTTTTTTAATACTAGCAGATTTACTAACGGCCAAAGCTGTTGGTAATTTACTAACAGTCAATGTTGTTGGTAAATGCAAATGGCTGAAACCGTTGGTAATTTACCAACGATCACCCTACACGTTGGTACACATTTAGCCATTGCTATAAAGTGTTAGATCTTGGACCGTTGGTAATTACCAATGTTCTGGGGTTGGAAATTACCAATGACTTTATATTAGATTATTGGTAAATTGGTTACCAACGGCCACGCATTGATAATTTCAAAATTATCAATGCAAAACCGTTGGTAATGACCATTGAAAAATTAGTGAATTTTAGTGGTGGAAGTTTTGATATAATTTAGAGATAAATAGTGCAATTTTATCCAAAATAATCTAACTTCAAGTTACGAAAAAGGTAGTTTACAAAACTCATAAGCTTTAGTAACCTATGTTTTCAAAAACTAATGCTCTAGTTTTGAACTGGTAATTGGTCCGCACTTCGCAATGAGTCGATTAACAAAGATGCAAATTTTCATACCAAATATATTTATATTGAAAATATATTAAAAAAGTTATGAATTCAAAATTAAGTCATAATCAATTTAAAGATTATGGAATTTAAGCGTAAAATCCTTGATTACAACTCATGAAAACTTGGGAGCCTAAGATGTAAAAATAAAAAAATTAGAACATCTTTTTTTTTTATTAGGATAGAGTGATAAAAATGTCTGATTTTAGAATTTGAGAACTAAAAGATATTGTTATACACAAATAGAGTATCTATTATGTAATATTAATTTTCTTGGACATATTTTGGGCCAAGAAAAAACCTGAACAGGCCTAACCCAAAAAACAAAAAAAAATTGAGGAATTTTAGCAAAGTTGCTAATGTTCCTAACGTCATATCACATCCTAGCATTTTAGTTAGGCCGAAATGCACATATGGTTTTCTAACTTGGCAAACTTGAGCGAGTTAATCATTTTTATTTGACTCAGTGTGAGTTAGTCTTTTAACTTTCCAGATTAAGCGTGTTAGTCTCTCAACTTCGCTAAACTAAACGAATCAATCTTAGGTGTGACGGAAAGCGTTAGATGTTCAGTTTGTGACTTACGTCGTCCTCATCCTTCTTTTATCTTTTCTTGCCCTCATCCCTTATCTTTCATTTCTCCTCTCTCCTGGCGCTCTCTCATTCCTCATCGTCCACTCATTTCCCCCATTCATTTTCATTTGCCCACCACCCCATCCCCCATCGTCCGCTGCCTTCGTCTGCCCTCCTTGTCTGCAGTCCTCGTCTACCCGACAGTTGTCACACCCAATGCCAGTCGTCCTCCTCGCTCTCCTTGCTTGCCCCGTTGTCATCTCACTCGATGCTTGCTGCCCTCCTTAGACTGATTGTCTCACCAACCTATTAGAAGTGAAATGGTGAAACCACACCAGATTTGACAAAGGGTCGAATTTGATGGAGATGGGCTCAAATTCACGGAGATGGGGTGGATTCGACGAAGGTTGGCAGGTGGTGGTGAGGGGAAGAAAGACAACGACAGTGTCAAAAGAAGGAGTAGAAAGGAAAACGGAGATGAGACAGATGCCCCACGCCACATCGGTAAAAATTTTAATGCCGTCTGGTCTGCCATTCATTTTGGACTAACTTGCTAACTTTTTCAAAGTTGATGGACTAACTTGTACTAAGTTAAAGTTAAAGGACTAGCTCGTTAGAGTTGGCAAAGTTAAGGGACCATATACATATTTTGGCCTTTTAGTTATTATAATGAGAGCACTTTATCAATTATATATCTGCTTTTTTTTTTTTGGCATTAAGATATCTACTTGTGAAATCATAGTTAACCCTCTTAAGTAATATGTTCTAGTAAATATAAACTATGTAATATTAAATAATTTAAATTATCAAATTTTCCTTTGTTTTGCTGCAAAAAAGATAACTTTTCTCTTATTACACTCAATCCATTTTAATTTAAGTCAATTGACTTCAAAATGACCTATTTTTATTTTTATAATTTTTTTACCTTAAACTAATTTTAATTAAAAGTTAATAGTATATAGCTGCAATAATCTATTGAAAATATAATTTTTGGAATCTTACTAATATTTTTTTTTTAATGAAATTTTCTAGTTTAAGACAAGAAAAAAAAAGAAAAACTCATAAAAATCTAACAACGTTATGAAAATTTACTTTCAAATGGATTATTGTATTTACATAATATTTATTTTTAAATGAAATTAATTTCAGGTAAAAAAGATGTAAAAATAAAAATAAGTCAGTTAATTTAAGTTAAAATAAATTAGCTATTAGTTTCTTGAGTAGTCAGGTGTGAGGGGCAAAGTGTATTGACACACAAACAAATTCCAGATGTTTAGGTAAATTACATTTTGGCTTCTAATATCTAAACCCGGCCCCAAAGTTCTAGTTCCATTGATCTAGTAATGGATATTCTGAATTGTTCAGTAATTGTCAAACTAATGCTAGATAAACTAAATTTAATGAAAGATTATTACTAAAAGGTCTCAATTAAAACTCTAAAAGTTACTGCTATCAACTAGCCAAAAATATAAACGACATAATGGCTTTTAGACATCAAGCGTAGGTTTCTGAAATAGTAATAGGCAAACAGTACTATTCAACCAAATATAGTGGGTTTCCTGTAATTTATCCATAAAGCTGGCCCCCCTTAGCCTGACGCTGTGCACGTTAAGGTTGTCAGGATTGGGGCTTTATCCAGAATTATTTTTTATTTTTTTATAAATTAAAAATTATAGAATCAAATTGTATCGTAAGATTTTACTAAGACTCTCTGAAAAATATGATAAAAACGTCACTATGTTATAAACCTTAAAACTCATTAAATTTAATTTTTTTATCAAAATGGTAACTATCGTTAAACCACATATCAATTTGGAACCCATAACCAAATTTGTAAGTTGCAATAATTGGTACGTACAAATATACTTGAAATCTAATATTTAACTTGTATTGAAAATAGCTTGAAAAGGTCTTTAGTTCCTATCAAAAAGTGTAGTGGATCTCAAAGGTCTTTAGATATAACTATTTTAAGTCATTTCCTATCAATAATCACATATAACCATAATTAAATACCAAAAAGGTTGTTATCATTGTAGATACCTAAAATCAAATCATTTTTCTTGTTATGAATCATAAAACTATAATTAGATTCTAAAATTATTCTCTTAATGAAGCCTTAAAAATTATAATGTAGGCTTTACATATTCTTTGCAACATATGTTATATTATGTCATCTCATATTCTTCACACCATTTTTATATTTGATAAGCTTTTACATTCAATTACCATATTATTCACATTTTTAACTCTCACTTCAAAATTATGACTTAGTTCCTTAAAAAAAAAACTAAAATTATGTGCCTATACTTTTCTAAATTTCATTTTAGGACTTACTTTTTAAAATTTTTAGTTTGACCTTAAAATTCTGATAAACTTTTCAAGTAAATCACTAAAGTTTAAAAGGTGACAAATTAGTCACTAGCTTTTTCAAGGGGCAATCTTGAAAAAATAATAGAATTTATCACACTTTGATCTCTGCATCAAATCCAAATGTTTAAAAGAACGCGGTATTAAGGGGTGCAAACATGACAATTGTCCGTGACGGACTGGCACCTTATCAAAACAACGTGCACGGTTTCAACATCCTTTTTGTTACTTAATAACATTATTGTTCAAAAGAGAGAAAAAAGCCAATGAACTCTTGAACTGCTTCTTGCAATTTAATCAACTAACGAGGTAACAAATTACCACATAGCAAAAACATGAAAGGAAAAAGAGGCCAAGAAAATCATGTACTCTTTTTTCTTTTTTATAACAATGTTGCAAGATTAAGACCGGTTTGCGATAATTCAACAAAATCCGCATTTTAGGCCTAAAACGGCCCTAAATTTTTGAGGCACTCTTTCAAGGCCTACACCTTTCTTGCCCATTCGGCTAAGATCAGGTCCCAAGGCCCACAAATAAAATTTTCCAAGAGCTTATACGGATAGATTGCCCCCTTTTCTTGGCCCCTGACGAAGAGCTCCGGAATTAGACATTAGCAGACTTCAAAGTTCAAACTTGGTGAAGTCTCTAAGCCATCCCTGACATTTTCTCTTCTTTGTTGTTCTCATCCTCAGATACTCTTTTATGAAAATCACCAGTCGTTTGCAAATATTTCCTAGCAACAAGATTGAAGTAAATGATGTTCAGAGCTCCAATTCCAGCGACAAGATAATAGAAGCGATCGAGCTTGTCCTTGTTCAGGTCGTGGCCGCCTAACCACGGCTTTCTTCCGCCGTGGGTGCTCAACTTGTGGACAATGTTGACAAGAATAGAGTTCACATAGCTAGCAATAGACAAGGTAAGGAAGAAGATGGCTCCACCAACTGTCCTCATCGATTCCGGTAGTCTCGTGGATAGGAACTCCATTAGTGCAACTGCTGCAAAAGCTTCCACTAAGCCTGACAAAGCAAATTGTGGCAACAACGTGAGGATGCTCATCGGTGACTCGAAAGTCCCCTGCTTCAGAGCTTCTTTTCTGCGTTGTTGCTCGACAATGCCAGATACTATGCAGCAGGCAATTGACAGCAAAATGCCAATGTTAATTCTGTGAGACATCGACAACCTTTTGTTCTTTCCTGTGAATTTTCTAGCCTGCGGCACCCAAATTTGCTCGTAGATAAATATCCATATCGCTAGAGCGATCATGGACGAGAGCCCCATCCAACCTGGTGGGACTTGGAAACCTTGGGATCCAAGTGTTTTGGTAGTCTGAAGTGCTTGAAGAATCCCAAGAGTACTTTGTTGATCCATGGCCACAAAACAACCGATTCCCGCTACCCAGACAGGCAACATTGAGATCAACAATTTCAAACTTTCGACTTGCTGGACACTGCACAGTCTCCAGCCATTCTGGGGGACGCCTGGCTTACCCAACTCAGCCTCGTCAGCGATTACAGCAGCCTTGTCAAGAAATTTAAACCTTTCAGTTTGTTGAAGTTTCACAGCCTCAGATCCTGGTTCTAGTGGAGGATCATAAAAGGAGTAAGTTGAAACATCTAACTTGCGCTTCCTGCACGCTGCTGTGATCACCTTAGCCATTTCAACAAAAACGCTCCCTTGTGGTTCCATGATTACGTAAGTGTGATGGCCGAGTAGGAAAATGATGATGGAAACGAAAAGGCACACAGTTGGGATCACGAAACCGATAACCCAGCTGACATTTGTTTGGACGTAGACGACAGCAGTAAGTGCTATGACTAGAGCTACGGTGAACGAGAAGTACCACCAATTGAAGAATGCCTCTAATTGTGCCCTCCCTTTCTGCGTCCGTGTGTCAAACTGGTCTGCGCCAAAAGCGATATTGCAGGGCCTAATGCCTCCGGATCCAATGGCTAGCAATGTTAGGGCAAGGTACAAGACAGCTAAATGCCAAGGCTCAGGCTCAATGCAGTTGACCTTGTCTACGCAGGTTGGGGGTCTTAATCCTGGTATACCTGCCGTTAGGGTTATGATCCCCATTCCCTTTTGACATGAAACATGAAGCATTAGACTCTATATATGAACTGGAATTTACAAAAGGAAAATTGTAATATGACAGACAACGGAGATGACAGGGTGATCTGAACCATTGAAAGTGTAAAATCAGTGCTGAGTTTTAAACTTTAATACCTTAGATCATGTTATCACGTTAGTGCTATCATATAATTGGGACCCATCTACAAAATTTAAGTTTTCTTGTGCTAGTAACACCTATAGGTGTTCAGTGGGCCGGTCCTGACACGGCCCGGCTTACTTGGAGCACGGCACGGCACGGGCTCGCCAGAAGACCGGCGGCATGTGGGCCGTATATGGGCCTGGAGGAGGGGGGAAAGGAGGTGGGCTCGGCACGGCCTAGGAGGCACCTGGGCCCGGCACGGCAGCGGCGCACAAACGGTCAGATTGCAACGTTCCGAAAAAATTTTAAAAAAAAGGAAAATGACAGCTTCAGTCCCTGTAACGGCTCCCAGCCCTTTTTTGACCCTAGAAATTACATTTTTGCCCCCTCAAACAACTATTTTCTAAGGGTTTTTTAGGCAACAAAAAATAAGGTCTTCTCCTATAAATAGGGAGGCCACTTCCACCATTTCTTCACATCAATCTTAGCAATCTCTCCTTCTCTACTACTATATTCTCTCATTTCTTTGAAGCACTCAATATTATTTTCTTCATTCTCAATCAATTCTCAATTATTTTCAAGCCTCGTGATCTGCTCAATTTTTCGTCACACAAATGGCATCAAAAGGAAAGGGAAATGCCTCAAGCTCTTCATCCCGCACCGGTTTGAGGTCATTTTTCCGTGGCATTTCCCGACCGGCGACCCGTGGGACTCATATCCAACAAACTGACGATGACGGGCAATTCGATATGAGTCAATACGACTTGGGCCTCGACGATCAACTTTCTGACGACGACGTTGAGGAGGTGGAGCCCACGGCAGCAGGGAATGTTGGTGGAGGAGATGGTTCTGAACAAACCCCGACAAGCCGTCAAGCCGAACTTCCGCCAGAAGGTAAGACGGCGATGCGCACTACATGGGTTTGGGAGCATTTTGACCAAGTTTTTGAGAATGATAGTCATGAAAACAATGCGAGGTTTGCACAGTGCAAACACTGCAAGCAAAAGCTCTCGCACAAGAAGAGCGCTGGCACAGGAACACTGAGATGTCACATAGAATCAAAGCATCCGACTTTATGTTTAGATATAACTACGAGTACCGGCGGTCAGACACAGCTTGCAAGCACTACCGGCGGATCAGGTATTTTTAAATTTAATCAAAAAGATTGTAGAGAAGGCATGGTAGAATGGATGATGTTAACTGAAAAACCATTTACACAATCGGAAGATAGACACATGGAAAAATGGATTACAT
The DNA here is from genome assembly GCA_005392925.1 of Aquilaria sinensis. NCBI lineage: Eukaryota > Viridiplantae > Streptophyta > Magnoliopsida > Malvales > Thymelaeaceae > Aquilaria > Aquilaria sinensis. The sequence goes on from SMDT01003057.1 coordinate 185,615, forward strand.
CATACTTAAACCCTGCTTTTAAAAGAACATCTAGGACCACTGCTAGGAGGGAGGCATTTAAAAGTTATGAAGCTGGTAAATCAAACTTACAAGCATACTTCTCTGCTTTAGATCACTCTATCTCATTTACTAGTGACATGTGGACTTCACCATTAGGACAAGATTATTATTGTATAACTGCACATTGGATTGATGATAGTTGGGTCATTCAAAAACGTATCATTGCATTTAAGTGGATGGAGGTCGATCATACTGGTTGGAACATATTCAATGTAATTTCAGAAAGTTTAAAAGAATTTTTTTGTTATGACAAGGTTTTTAGCATAACATTTGATAATGCATCAAACAACGATGTCGCGGCTGAGACATTGAAGGAATCACTAGAACCTGTCCGTGATGCCGCATTTTTTCATATTAGGTGTATATGTCATATTTTAAACTTAGCTGTCCAAAAAGGTCTTCAAGTTTTGAGAAATGAAATTACTCCAATTAGGTGGGCACTCCATTATTTAAAATCAAGGACGAAAGTTTCTAAAGAGTTTAAGCAATATTGTCTGGAAAATGGTCTCGATTTTAGTTGGAAACGTTTTAAACTTGATTGCCCTACCCGATGGAACTCCACTTATGAGATGTTGATAGATGCGATGCCATTTGCTGCATACATGACATGTTTTATAAATGTCAGAGAAAAGAACACGATTTTGAAACAAGAGATGTGGGATAAACTGTCAAAATTGGCTGCTGTGCTGCGATATTTTTATGATGCCACTGTTTTTTGCTCCGGTGTATACTATCCCACATCGCACAAAGTTTTAATGCATATGGTCAACATTGGATGAGTTTTGAACCAATACAAAGATGACGAGTTCTTAAAAGACACAATTAAGGTCATGAAAGATAAATGGATTTTATATTTCAGTACTATACCCCCAATCTACTTAGTTGCAACTACACTAAACCCGACCGTAAGAATCACAGGTACGCAACAACTACTTGAGGGTTATTATAGTTTCTTAGAAATGGCACATATTTCTATTCATGCTATAACTGCCTCTATTGATGAGCACTTGCGAGAGTTATTTAAGATATATGTTAGTCGGCATAAGGATAAGGTTGCAAACACTACTTCATCTACCATCGCGTCTTCATCGGCCTCATTGTCATTTAATCCGGCTGAACAACTACTCAAACGGCCCCGTGCTGCCGCATCTGGTCTTACTGAAGTGGACGCATACCTTAACCTTGTTTGGGAGAATAGTGACACCGACATTCTAGACTGGTGGAAAGCAAGAAGTAACAAATTTCCAATACTCTCTATCATTGCCAAAGAAGTTCTAGCTGTTCCCGTCTCAACTGTTGCATCGGAGTCCGCATTCAGCGCTGGAAAGCGTGTCATTTCAGAGAGACGCGCAAGGCTATCACCAGATGCAGTTGAAGTTTGTATATGCAACCGTGATTGAGGTCTTGCAGCTTGCAGATTACAAGACAACAAGAGTTCTGACGAAGAAAACCCCGATGAGGTAGATGCTTAAATCCACCGCTTACCCATTATTTACTTACTTTGTATTTGATCTGATTTTGCTGTGTAGCACAGATCGTACTTTTTATTTTGCATTTAATTTTATGGAACGTTTCGCTATTGAGTAATGTTAAGCCCGTTCCATGGTATGTAAGTGCCGTTTGGCTTTAATATTAATAAAAGTTCACACCGGTGGTGGTGTTTTGCTCTTAAAACAAGTAATTATACAAAATATAAAGATAACCTTAGAATAAATATTTATCTAGTTTTTTTGTCATTATTTTATTTATTGTCTTGTAAAGTAAAATCTTGGTAATCATGGTTTGTTTCTTTAACATAAAGAAATAACTTTAGTTCTTAAGGTTTTAATAATTGACTTAATAAAGGGTACAAAAAATGGTTTAACTCAAAATCAAATATATCAAAGTTTGTCCAAATTTTTTGGTCAATTTCTTACCTTTTATTTTTATTTTTATTAAGTTATTCATTTAACGTTTGATTAATTTAAAAGTCTAGTAGAATTGAAGATGAAGTGGAATTTAAGATAAACTAGATTATAAAATATCACTTATAAAAAAACTCTCAGACTCTTGTTTTTATTAAGTTATTTAAAAGTGAAGACTAAAAATTAAAAATAAAAACTAAAACTTAAAATTAAAATAAAAATTACAATTTTAAAAATTAAAATTTAACGGGTCAGCTCGGATTTGGCCCAGGACCGGCACGGGACGGTACGTGTAAACACAGGCTGTGCCCGGGTCCAAAATACTAAGGCCCAGGACCGGCCGGTCCTGTCCAGCCCGTTGTGCACCACTAGTAACACCAAAAACAATCTTCCTCCTTCCAAGCAATATTGCTCTTTATTAAACATTAAAACTTATTTTACTTGGACATAAGTAGAATTCTTCTGATCAAAATATAAGGAGACAGAATCTAGTGTGACTTTGTTTAATGAATGAAATCGAATCATGAAATTGAAGTCGTGATTTCAAAATGGATAGGTTATGAGTACTTTGAAGTGAACATCAAAAGTTTTTATGGACTTACATTTAAGAAGAGCGGACCCTAACAAGAGAACATATCAGAAAGAAGGTCCTTAGGAGGAAAAGTGAGGTATAACGACTTCAAGCCCCCTCAAATATTTTTTTTTTCTAAACAAGATCGTAATAAAAGCTTAATGTACATTCTCGCCCCGTATGCATATAGTTACTACTTCGGTCACTATCTGTGTAGCGGGTTCACAACCCAAAACCACACATCCCACTTTGCCAAATATGATATTTCGCGAGGAACAATCAAAACCAGAAACTTTTTCAAACAGGAAATGAACCAAACAGTAGGAGTGCCGCATTTCAAGAGCATAATGGTTGGTACTTACCAGAAAGGAAGAGATGGAGCCGAAGAGCAAGGTTAGAAACCTGCCCAGCAAAGTGTCGGCGATCAAAGCACCGGCGATGGCGGTGAGGTTGCAGCAACCCATCCAAATAGCGACCACGTTAACCACAGAAATCCCATCCATATTGTATTTGGTCTTCAAGTAAACGGAGATGTTGGCGATCAAACTCATCGACGCCAACTTCTCGAACGTCTCGTTCCCTGATCACTCAGACAAGTAATGCCATTCAGTTGGCCAGTAGCTAGTCTCAGAAATTAAATGGGGTCGACGGATCTAGAATAATCTTGAATTTGTGAATGAATTACCGAGAATGTACTTGATGGATCTCCATCCGCCCAAGGGGCTCTTCTGAGGTTTGGATGTTTCATCAGAATCATGATCCGCTGCGCAGGAATTCTCAGTTATTTGTATTTCATCTTTCTGAAACATGGCTGGCTGCCTCCGTCTGCCTTGCTTTGTTTTGCTCTGCTCCGTGTTTCTACGTCCCGTGCATGGCCAAGAACGTGTCAAAATATTTATCGAATGAACGTATCAGGATTTCTGTTCACGGAAGTCTTTTCTCAGACAAGTCTGTTACGTACGCATGCTGAGCATAACTAAACGGAGCATTCTAAGCTACCAGCCTACCACACAGTAGAACTCATCTTGTAGCAGATTTGAATGTTTCTCCGCCATAAACGTGGTGACACGTCAGCAAGGCTAATAAACACGTGAGATATTTCATTCGAAACCTTAAGGGGAATTCACGTAATTAACACCAATGTTGTAAAAACCGAACCGGGGATAAAACCGCCCAAAGCAAAGGTTCAAGGTTCAACCGGTTCAACCGTCGGTTCATTCAACACAAGGACAATAAGGTATTACAGCAGCCACAATTCTCTCAAATATAAACTTATGCTATTTTGTTTACCTGATCATAATATTTAATGGCAACAAACTTTTCTTTTAGCATCATTATTTCTTTTCAAATAATAAAAATAACAACAATACACAATAATTTATCACAAGATCATTCATCTATTAAAATGTACCTTCAAGCATCAACAAGTTAATTAACTTAACACAAGCCAAATTCAAAAAAAAACACAAAGTCTTAAACTTATCTAAATAAGCAAAATAATGTCAATGACATAAAAGACCAAGTCTTCCATAACATCACATTAGGTTTCTTTTTTGTTCATATCAACAATCATCCTCATTGTCACCGCTTTCATTTCCTTCAACAATGCCAACAAATCCCGACAAATCGAGTCCATCCTCATCACCATCCATTTCATTAAATGTGTTACTTGAGCTTCCACCAACTATAAAATAAAAATTATAAACAGTTAGAGAATAACAATATTTCTAGAAAAATATTTTTTAAATACAACAAATTAAATTTTGAAAAATACAATCTAACCTTGATTTTTCTCATGAGAAATAGCTTCTTCCAACTCATTAATTTCAATTTTAGGTGATGGATCTTCCTCAACAACCCAAAACTCAATTTTATCAATACATTCATAATCAATTGGGTCATACTCTCGCTTTCGGTTATGGAGTCTAAATAATAAAATCATACAAAATTAATTCATTATCACAAATAAAAAAATTAAAAAGAAAATAAAAATAATATCTTACACTTCTTAAAATGAAAAAAATACTTGTTTCTCAAGTGGAGATTATAATGAACATACACCAAATCATTCAACCGTTCATGCTCTAACCTATTCCTTTTTTTTGTGTGTATGCGTTCAAATGCACTCCAATTTCTCTCACACCCTGAAGATGCTGAAGTCTGACTAAGAAGTCGAATTGCCAACTTTTTCAGATTAGGAGTATCATGTCCAAACATGTGCCACCACTCATCTACACATGTCAATAATTATACACATTTTTTAAACTAGTGCAATAAATGAGACATTTAAAGAAAATAAAACTAGTACAATAAATAATGAGAAATTAGTTAATTTAAAGAAATGATATTTGATTAGTTCATAGAATTTTCAAAATAAACAATGCACGTGATCACAAATAAGTTCGGTGCTTTTTATTTTATTAGTTCCACGTCCACCTAAGCTCTTTTTCTTTAATTTAATGGTTATGCTTCCTTTGAAACCCCTTCCCAAAAAATAAAAATTTTAAATTAAATTAGTCTGATTCCTTTCTAGGGGTACTTATACGAATTATAGCCTTTGCTTACTAGGTCAAATACTCAATAATCTAAAGCCAATTTAAGCAAGAAGAAATTGTTACCTGGCCTCATGGATGCTGAACAATCTAGTGCCATTTTTCTTCCAAAAGTGTTTCTTCGTTCCCGAAAAAGTGTAGTCTCTTCCTTCATTTTTCTAGTACTTACTCCAATAGCTTTTGTATCAATAACCTCCAACAAGCCATTCATCACTTCGGCCTTTTGACAAAAATTAGCCTGATTATACTGAAATGCTGGATTTAACCAATAAGCTGCAGCATGGATATCTTTGTGCAATTGTTTATCCCACCTGTCCTTCATAATTTTGGTGTATTGTTTATACAACCTTTTCTTTCCTTGAAAAATTTCTTTCACAGCTTTACGAGCTCGATACATGCCTTCATACACATAACCTAAAGAAGGCTTCTCATCTGAATCCACTAGACGCAACAGTCTAATCAATGGCCCCACAATCTTTACAATCAATAAATAGTTGTTCCAGAAAGCACTATCAAGAATTATTTGTTTCACTTCTTTTTCCTTGCTTGTCTTGGAGACATTCCACTGATCAAATTCTTCACTAGTGACCATTGACTGCAAAGTTTGTTTATGGTCATAAACATTATTTAGGGCAATAAAAGTTGTAGCAAATCGAGTATCTCCAGGCCGCAAAATTTCTCTCCACCCCTGTCCTTTCCGTAAGAATGCCAAAGTCCACTTATGATTGTAAACAAATACAGTGATCATGCCTGCAAGTTTCTTCAAGTTATCAACATGAGGCAAACTAGCAATGTCTTTTAGCATAAAATTAATGCAATGGGCTGCACAGGGTGACCAACTAATATTCGGATATTTGTCATTAAGCAACCTTCCTGCACACTTGTAATTACTTGCATTATCAGTCACCAAGTGGACAACATTTTGGGGGCCTACCATCTCAACAATCTCTGCAAATAGATTGCATAATGTAGAACCATCCGTGATAAAGTCAGAAGCATCAACAGATTTGAGAAATGCAGTTCCTCTTGGGCAATACACAAGAAAATTTATCAAAGATCGATCTCTACAATCTTTCCAACCATCACCCATAACAGTGCAACCTGTTTCTGCCCATGTGCTTCTAGAGGTGTCAATGAGTAACTTCACTTCTGCTTTGGCATCAGATAACAAATTCACCCTTATGGCATGATATGTAGGAGCTTTATACCCCATCCCAACAGAGGCAATTGCATCCACCATAGGTTGAAAATAAAATGAGTTTGCGGCATTAAAAGGAATGCATGCATCATAAAAGAAGCGAGCTATGGCAAAATCGACCTCATGAAGCTTTTCCTTGCTTTGGAGTACAGACTTGATTGTTGGTTGAGATCCAGGAGTAGTTCCACTAGGAAAATAAGAGTCCAAGGCTCCTTTTGTTTTTCTAGATGAAGTAACATGAGTGTTACTTGGTTGATTGCAACTAGCGCCACCATCAGCATCAATGACTACAATAGAAACCCGTATTAGAGGAACCAAAAATTTAAAAGACAAATAAATTTTTTTATAATATTTGTATAGTTCTATGTACTTTATTTATTAGCATGTTTTCAATAATGCCTCAATAAACAAATTAATAACAAAAATAAGTAATAACAAACTTTAATATTATATTTTCTTGTAATAAATGTAATCACCTTGAGATTCATGTGGATTTCTTTCAAGAGAATGACTTTCTTCATAGTTTGCTTGTCTTTGCCTCTTTTGTTCTCCAACTTCTTCAAGACTTTGCTGCATGCGATAACGAACATCTGACGGCACTTTTAAACATGGACCTATATCACCTTTTCGTCCGGCAAGATGCATTTTTAGCCTATGAATGTCTCCACCTCAGTAAGTCTTTTGACAAAAGTTGCATATCAATGCTTTTTTATTATCTTGGGAAATTGCTTCACTAACATGTGCCTATGCAGGATCACTCTTTAATCGTGCTGTTTGGTTGTGGATGTTTGCTTCACCAGAAGGAGCAGTTGGATTATTTTGGCTCATAATTCTAGAAATTATAGAAAAGAAGAAGCACATTATTTAATATAATTATGAAATAAGAAATAGATGATTTTTCAGATTTTTCTTTTCATTGTTAGATATGGTTACGTGAAACAACTAGGCATAAAATAAAAGCAACATTAGGTGAAATGAACAAAGAAATAAATTATTTACAATATATCAAGTTTATAATCTATTTCTGTATTGTTTCACATATATATTGTAAAGAATATAAAGAATTCAAATCTTAGAATAAAATGCATACAAAATAATTTACGCATCTTAAAAAATTGCCGATGGGTTGATTCTGGTAAGGCAACCTACGTTCACATATTTCTTTGTTAAGAATAACGTATTTAGTTTATTCAGTATAATTTCTTCATACAAAGAAATCATGAAAATTCTAAAATTGTAGAGAATTGACGTAATGAGAACACCCAAGTCTCTAGTTACTCAAACAAGATAAATAAAATGAATAATGGACTTGTCAAAGACTGCAACAAAATAAAAATTAGTCAAAGGCTGCAACTAAAAAAATAAAAAAATGTAAAAGAAGATAAAGATGAAAAAGTAGTCAAAAAAGAACAAAGAAAATGTACAGGAGTCAGGAGATGGACTTCTTGTAGTCTCTAGCCTGTAGAAAACACACAGGAGGAGATGGCTTGTTAGTCAAAGGCTGCAAAAAGCAAAAGGAGTAAAAAGATTAAAAAAACGCAAGAGTAAAGCAAAAAAATGGGAGAAAACAAACAAAAGCCATCAAATAGAGACCCTATTATAAATACCTCCAAACTAGTTCAAACTTGAAACGCAAGAGCCTTAAAATTGAGAGACGAGCGCCGACGTTGAGGTGAACAGAGAGCAAGGAGCCTGGAGGCAAGAGGCTTAATGATGAGCAACGTTCAGAAACAGAAGGACGTATACAATGGACACGTGGGTGGCTGGCATGGCCGTCGAGGCAGTGGCGGAAAGAGAAAGCAGAACGGTGACGATGAACGATGAACAAAGCGGTGACTATCAAGCTTCTCCTTCAATAATTAATATTTTTTTTCTCTCATAAGTAATTGAATTCTAATTGAATTCAAACAGCCATCGGATTTTTTTTTCTTTTCAATTTTTTACTACACTTGTTAAGTAATTATGTTAGACCGTCGGTTCAGACGGTTCAACAGTTTGACGGTTCCATGCGGTTTTTTACGGTTTTGACCGGTTTTTCACCAAAGCATACATGGGCCGGTAGCCGGGCTGAAAGGAGCAGCGGGTGGCGGTTGAACCGATTGAACCGCCCGGTCCGGCCCGGGTTTTACAACCATGATTAACACCCCAAAGGTTTTATTTTCTTTTCTCTTTTTGAAAAAAAAAAAATCCTGTAATCCTATTTCTGGGAGTGAAAAAGTTGAACTTGATTAGTGGTTGATTTTTGGTCTCATGACCCTGTTCTGGAACAATTCTCACGTGGTCCTGTTTTTTCGGCATGAATATGTAAGGGCTAATCCTAAATTCACATTCACAATCCCTCATTTCTTGAGGCCCAAGGAAGTAGATTTTCATTTCTCTTTTAAGAATAACAAAATATTTAAGTCCTTCATTTGAATATTCGTGATTGAAAATAAAACAAAGTTGCCAAAAATATCTAGTAGAAGACGGACAATAAAATTGCATTGGCAAAAAATGTGTCTAACTGTATGTGCATCCTATGGGCAAAATTACTCTTCTAATCTAGTTAAAAAACCTAATGCCGAGCTTCTCCCTTTCTTTTTCGTGTTTGCAACTCTTCCTTTGTCTCTCACCGACGCCCCCGCTTCTTGCCACCGGCTTTCTCTCGCTAGACCACTTGTTACTTCGTCGTGTCCCATGTCACGTTCTCTGACATCAGCAGTGAGGAATAATAACTATCATTCGACGTCGTTCTGTTGTAACATTTGCTTTTCCAATCTGGCATCATCAGACATCGTCATGCTTCGTCGGCACGCTTGAAAGCTATCTGCATCGTCTCTATTGGAGCCTAAGCCGCCATTGCCCTCTTTTCATCATCCTATCCTCGATTGAAGGAACATCGTCCTCGTCGACCTTCTTTTTGCAAGCAAGAGATGTGCTTTCAATACTTTTTGGCCTAATTTGGTTTTAGCCCTCATTTTTTTTTGTCCTTTTTACCTAATTTTACCTTGACTTTATCTTTAAGCAAACATTTTAATCATAAGTATAGGGTAAATTGCGTTGTGGCCCCCTAACCTTTAATTATTATTTCATTTTAGATCCTAACCTCAATTTTGTACATGAAAAATCCCTAACTTTGTTTAAATGTTCCATTTTAGACCTTTTATGGGTGGAAAACATTAATGTGGATGAAAAATGCCACGTGGCACGCCAGTGTGGACGAGTTGCCACACATTGGCACAATAAATCAATTAGCAAAACCTTAAGTTTTCTTAAAAAAGGGTAAAACTACACCTTTAGTCCATCATCTCACCACCCTCATCCTAAGAAACCTTAAACTTCACCACCTATTGCCACCACCCTTAGGGCTTCGCCATCATTGGCTAATGTTTCCAGTGTTTAGCCGTCGACGATCCTATCCATAACCCCTAGAATGCAAGGGATCGAATCCAGATGGGCCCTTCTCCTCCTTCCTCCACCTCCTCTAGCAATCCCCCACCATCTTCAGGTTTGGCCTCATCCATGGCTCTTCTTCCCCTCCTCCCCTCGTTCGCTTCATCAATCTCCCTCTATTTCGGCCAATCTTAGCCCTCAAACTCCACCTATGTCTCCCTCTCCGGCCGTGACACCAATCTCATCCTCTCCAATTGACTCCAATGGACCAATTCGTCTTCTACGACATCTACCCGAAACCCGTCCGATTGTGTATCTGGCATCCACAAATCGAGTGAGCTTAGCATTTTATGCTAATCAAGTGGGGGATAAAGGAGCATGAAGGATGAGGGAGCGATGAATCTATTCATCAATGGCGGACGGAGCGCAAAGGATAAAGGAACGAGAGGAGGGGGCGGTAGAGGGCAGATGAGGCTGAGCTCAGAGGAAGGGCTAAAGGCAACGGATGAGGCCAAGCTTGAAGGAGGGGCTAGAGGTGGCTGACGAGACCGAGCTTGGATGCGACAGATGAAGGTTGAAGGAGGTAGGGAAGGAGGAAAAAGAGTTGCTGGATTTTGGGCATATATTTGATTTTAGGCTAACACCAAATAGGCCATAGATTTCTTCATTTTTTGTAACATAGACCCTAAATTTTTGATGTAGTCAATTGCAAGTTAGTTCTAACATGGTGAACGTGCCATTGCAGCAAATCACCCTTGTTGGCATACCACATCACGTTTTCCATCTATATTAATGTTTTCTATTTACAAAAAGGTAAAAAATGAAACACTTAAATGAGGTTGGAGATTTTTCATATACAAAATCAAGGTTAGGGTCTAAAATTGTATAATAATTAAAGGTTAAGGGCCATGAACATAATTTTTCCCCACAGGTGCATATGTAATGATTAAATTTAAAACACACATTCATATTTTTGTTTTCTTTCAAATGAATCCTGATGTTCTTTTAGGTACGCATATGTGTACATATGTCAAACATTTGTACAGATCTATCACTTTTTTTACATCGAGTTTATATATATATATGATATCTGATTGTGTAAATCTTTAATTTTTATTTCATTTATAAAAATATAAATCTCAATCTTTTTTGAATATATCTATAACATGTCTTTGATCTTATTTATACATATATAACACATCTTTTGTACATATCTATTATCTACTTTATACATAGAGTTTCATACATATTTGCCGTCCATTTGTACATATCTTAAATTTTGGAGGAAGCGGAATTTGATATGTTCACACCTGTTTTTTTTATAGGATGTTAAACCTGTAACATATCTATAATACCATTTGGACATATGTTATACACTATTTGTATATATCTCTTACTTTATTTATATATATACTTTTTGTACATATCCGGTAACTGATTTGTACATATCTTCAGTTTAGGACAAACACGAGATTTGATGTGTTCACACTTATTTTATGCTATGAAGTAAAGTATTGGAATGTAAATATATATGGATATAATAAGTAGAGCATAGGTTTAACTTACCCATTGTTGAATAAAGGATGTCAATGTTAAGCGCATAATTTAGTGGTCAAAGTTGTTGACCTTTTGGGCAACTTTGATCGTCCATTCCTTTCATTTCATCCATTCTCTCTTAATTTTTCTTGTTTTGATTTATTTCTTGCAGGTGGAATTGTATTACGGATGTGTTGGATTGGAGCGGGATCAAGCAACACGGAATTTGGGCTTGTGAAAGTCAAGCCGAAGTAAGAGGCACTAGCGACGCGTCGTCGGTGTTATGAACACTTTGTCATTTTTTGCATTTGTGGTGACGCATTGTCGCAAACTCGACCTAGCTGGCAACGCGTCGCCACTCACTTCTCTATTTTACCTAAACCTTGTATTTTGATGGTCCCCGCATTTTCCCACATGGTGAGTTGTTCTTGGAGTAGGGATTTCTATCCTTTTAGAGTTTGGGAGCTAAGACAAAACAAGAAAGAAAGCCATTGGGTATAAATAGCAAAAGGAAATGGGGCAGCCCACACCTATTACATACTCTTTTTCTTATCTCTTCTTGAAAAGCCACCATTGGAGCAAGACTTGAAGCTTGAAGAAGGAGTCTAGGAGCCAAATAGATTTAGGCAATTAGGATCCATCTTGGGTTTCCTCTTCTCCTTTTTATTTTGTGAAATTCTCATTGATTGTTAGATTATGGGTTTATTATTAATTGATAGAATGAATATTGAGTAGGCGTTTGCATCTCTTTAGGATGAAACTTCTATTATTTGCTATCTAATGGTTTCTTGTTGATCTTTTATGAATGTGGATCTCCTTGTGTCACCCATTCTTGTGCCTAATGCTTGTGTGATTTATTGGCTACTCTACACACTCACAAATCCCACTTAGTTCTTGAGAGGAAAAAAAAAAAGGATAGAAAAGAAGAATAGGGTGTAATGGGTATTGTAGATTAAAGATAATCTATAGTCTCATTAGGTGTTTGAAAGGGAGTTATAGCCCAAACCACCTTGGGTTAAATCATAAGCTTGAGAAATGTTTTGTTTGATCCTAGGTGAGTAAAAACTTAGCTTGAGAAAGTGGGTTTTTGAACTTTAGTCTCCCACACCACACAAAGGAGTAAATATCTTAAGGCTTCAATTGACTTGGATAGCAAGTAATAGGGTGGATTCTTAGGGAGGTAATTATCACACTTGAACACTTTAGTTTAGACTACCTTAGTAACTCTTGAATTTATTTAGTTTTCCATCTTAGAGATTACTAGTTAATTAGAGTATTTATTCATTGTTCTTCACTCTCCATTCACACATTTACTCAATTGGTCTTGGGTCTTATTTGTTTCTTTTAGGGAAAGTTACAAAAACCCCACTGTGGTTTGGTCAAACCTATAGTGTGTCCTCTCTATTTTGAGAAACCTACACTTTGCCCCCTATATTTTTTATTCTGCCCGATAACAACTTTTGAAACTGTATTTAAACTGTATGGTAATAATGCTCTAGTAATTTTAAGATTTTTGATATTTTTTTCACAGCAAACTGACCTTTAAAAAATACTGATATATAATTACAGATAGGAAAATACATTTACAGAAAGGAAAAAATGATAGTTTAAAATGTCTATTAACTATAAAAAAAATACTGGACAGATTGAAATTACTGGAAGATTATTATCGTAAATTTAAATACAGTTTCAGAAGTTGTTATCAGGCAGTATAAAAAATATAGGGGACAAAGTGTAGGTTTCTCAAAATAGAGGGGGCAAACTGTAGGTTTGACCAAACCACAGGGGTGTTTTTTGTAACTTTCCCTTTCTTTTATTTTCTCTCTCTCTATCCTTTAATAGTTTAGGAAGTCAGGTAGCTAGGATTTAATTCTTGGTAGGATCACATTATCCCTTGGGATAATACCTTTATTCACCTTTGCACACAACGAAATCGTACACTTGATAGTGAGTAGGGTTTACAAATTATAAGCTCTCGTTATCACAACAGTCATGTGAATATGAAAGGGAAAAACTAATTCAACACTTTTTATAGAACAACAATGCAATCTCAATTCTTTATCTTGCTTACATTAATAATTTTGAATGGAAAAAATTTAGTCATTTAATGTTTGTGTTAAATTTTATTCATTTGTGTTAAATTTAATTAATATTTAGGATAAATTTCATTTGTGATTTGTAACCTTTTCATGTTGTCTTAAATGAATTCCTAATCTTCATTTTGTGCTTTTAAAGCCCTTAACCTTCTTTTTCTTCTTGTCCCAATCATGGTTCTTCAGTTAATATTACAGTTAAAGCTAACGACATCTAGGAAAAAATGCCAATTTTAGTTCTTGCAATTTTTTACTCTTACTTAAACAACCTTAATCTTTTAAATTTAATACTTTCCTTTCCCCTTTGATCCATTCCAACTTCTAAAAAAAAAAAAAATCAATCCCCCCCATCTTCCCCCAAGACCTCATGCTTTTTTCCTGCCATAGCCCTTGTCGTCCCCACCATAGCTTGTTGTTGTGCCCACCATAGACTATTGGCAATATAACCACCCTTAACAAATCATCATACGGCTGAAACTAGGGGTAAACATAGGTTGGGTAATCCTGAAACCTAACCCGAACCACCCATATTGGCTTAGGTTGAGTAAAAATAAACCATGGTTCGTTGGTTCCGCATATAGAAGAACCGATAGTTTTTGGGTTAGTTCTGGTTTCATATGGAACCAACTTGATGTGGAACCAAACCCTATATATAAAATAAAAGTTATAGTATTACTAATATAACCATATAAGTGTATTTTTTTGAAGAATTATAATGGTCATATTATGTTTTTATATTAAATCCTTAAACTAATGTTCCAAATTGAAACAGTATGGAAGTTGTGGGATTATTTATAAAATTTCTGTTTATTCACTTAAATCATTTCACTTCCTAGATCGACAACTCTTGAGTCATTTTGCTATCAATTTCTCTACTCTAGACTACTTTCCATGTACAATCATCATGTTTTTTTTAATGAGCTATGTGAAACTAGAAATTCATGACATCAACATATTTTAGGTTTTGATATTGAAGAATATGGTCTTAAAAGCTTAGTTTTCTATGTTGAACGTTTTGCCAAGTTGGAATTGCTGAAGGAAGGTAAACTGGTTGAGATAGAATTCCACAAGCAACTCTTTTGAATTATTTTAGTAAAAACAACATTTTAAACTCTTTTGAATGTGTTTACATACATATATTTAAATGTTAATTTAATTGTATATTACATTGAATATTTCATAAAACTGGTTATGGATGTAATTTTATTGAATTTTGGTGTTATTATAGGCATATGGTATAAATAAAAAAAATCCAAGAACCAGAACCGAAATACTCAGAACCATAGTTTTGGTTCTATTCGGTTCTCAGTTTTCAGGTTAAGTAGAAAAATTTTAAAACCAAGGTCATTTCAGATTGGTTCGATTCCATCATAAAACCAAATCAACCTAAACCATGCTCACCCCTAGCTAAAACTAATCAGGAGCGATACAAAATTAGAAATACACTATGGCTCATCGCTACTATTAGAAACACGAAGTGATCTCATTCTCATGCTAATGAATCGATTAATGCAGTGGGATTGATGAAGTAGCCTAGTGAAATGAGCACAATCCTTAGGAACCGAAGAGAACCAACTTTGTTTGCAAACCTTAGGAACCTAAGAGAAATTTCTTTAGAAAGAAAAAGAGAAAAGATAGCAAGATGAACTCGCCTTTAAAAACTGGATCATCAACGAATCAACTACTTGTTGATAATCATTGCAAATTGAATAAAAAAACCAAAACTCAAGCGTATATATAACTAGAGAAGACAAGAAAAAGGCAGAATGGGTGCAAGCCCTAACCTCTTTATCTCTGCGGGGGTGTTTTGAATGGCGGGCATTATTGGATCGAGAAGATTGGAAGGAGGCGGTGAGATTGGAGGCAGAATGAGAGGTGAGAGGCAGTGAGATCAGAGGGGGAAGGGAAGGTAGCAAGCTTAGAGGAGGAAAGGGAGGCGATTGGGAGAGTGCTAACATGAGTGAGGCGAAGGAAATGGCGGCAGTGGCGGGTGCGGCTAGGCGTCAATGAAGGTTATAGTTTTGAAAGGTTTGTTTCTTTTTGTTTTTTCTGAATCTGAGAAACTGAAGTTTTGGTTTTGTGTCTAATTTAAAAATGCAAGAAATCGTAAAAGAGGAGCAAGTCGATAGCAAGTCCCGTGTTTTGATTGAGGTTCTAAGATCTGGAGGCATTGCTGTCGCTGGAATGGTTAACCGAAGGTAAAGGGGAAGGGAAATGATAGGGGGAAGAGGATGAGGGGTCCGGGGGAGTAATAGGTTGGGATAGTGGTTGTGAGAGATGATGAGAGGGGGAGAAATGAGGAGATGATAGTTATAATGATAAGTTTACTAGTTTGGGGTGATTTGAGTGGGAAAAAGAAAACATAGAACTAATATTGGCATTTGTCATAGGAATTCCCTTAAAGTTAACTATTAAAATGACGGAAGGACCACGATTGAGATAAAAATAAGGAGATTTGAAACTTTCAAAGGATAAAATGAAGATTCTTGTTTAGGACAATATCAAAATGTTAGGAAACATAAGTGAATTTTATCTTTAATATTTCATATTACTCCTAATTAAGGTTAATCAACTCACAAAACTGTTAATTTTTAGAGTATTACATCTAGAAGAAGTATTAAGGTTAATTTAAATACTTATTTTATGACTAAATTTGAAGAAACGGAAAAAAATGTTATTCTAACATTGAATTGATTTAGGAATGTTTGAGAGCCGGACATACCATCAATGTCTGGGTGGTGTAGTTGGTCATCACGCTAGTCTCACACACTAGAGGTCCCCGGTTCGAACCCGGGCTCAGACAAATTTCATTTTCCAAATTACGTTTGGTCGCTTTCCGGTTCTTTCCCGGAGCTCAATTTTTCTCCTCCGTTATTCGGAGTCTCGAAGTCGAAACACAAGCGAACCTCCATTGCAAGTCTCTCGAAAAGTCCGATTCCTTGCTCCTCTGCCGAGTCTTTCGTCCTAAATTTTGTTCTTTAATTTTTCCGGGGATCAGTTTTCTGCTCTTTGAATTTTGCTACCGCGCCGATGGATTGGGGAAACGTAACGACGGAGGATCTCATCGACGCGCTCCGAGAAGTCGAATGGTCGGCGCCGCCGCGGCCTTTATCGGAGTTCTTTTCCAGGTTCACCGTTCCACGTTCGTATGCCAAGTGGAACAGCCGCCTTAAGTGCAATCTCTATTAGTACTATTCGCTATCTCCCCCCTCTGATACTGCGTGATGTTGTTTTCGCTTTCTTGATCTTTACATGAGGAACTGAAGTTTAATCTTTCTAAGAGATTTGTGTGTTGGATATTTGGAAGTTTTGAAGGATGTAATCGTAGAATATAGAACAGCTTAAACATAAGAAATGTTGGAAATGAATCGTAACGAAATATTGAATTGATTCTCGTAAAAATCGAGGTGCAAATCCTTTAGCTTAGTCTATTGAACTCGGATTTCTGTTCCTTGATCGTTGGCTTATGTCGTACTGATTTACCGTCGTGAACTTGATTTTTCTTTACTTCATGTTCTTAGTAGAAATCCTCTGGATGAGTCCTTTTAACAGGCCCTAATCTGGCCACAAAACTACATCTTTTGCAGCTACAGAACCAATTACTTCATTATGATCGTTCTTGTTCTTGGTAAGTGATTAGCTTCTGTTTGGATATTGATGCTCGACCTCAATATATCTCAAGTCCTAACGTTCACTTTGATTTTGTTTTCTACAGCTTTGGGCTTCCTTACGAGGCCACTTGCTCTTGTTGCTGCTCTTTTGACTGCTCTTAGCATTGCATTTCTGAATGACAGGTAGCTTGCTTACGGTATTTTTTATTTTCTACCCATTACTTAACTCATAGTTCGTTCTTTTGTATCTCAATACAATATGGACTTATTTGGCTAAGTGATGGTGTTGGGTACACAAGACCTCCGCCTGATGTTTGTTGTAAAACAGTTAAAAAGGGGGGAAATTGTCCCTTCATCATTTCGGAGTAGCTTGTAGAGTCCTTATGTGATATTTTAGTGGCATTGTTCTGTCTTGCAGAATCATGATGACAGTTGTAGTTAGTAACTGCAATGAATGATCTTGTTTATATAGGAAGCTTCTGTGCATTAGAGTTTCTTCTGTTACGTTTATGTCTTGGTGATGAAGTTAAAAATGCATTTTTTTTCATCTGACTTGAATGCCTGTCTTTGTAACATAGGCTATTGTCTATAGGGTGACCCAGAATCGTAGATCTCTCTTTCTGAAGGAGTATTAATAGGGTGGGGTTGTTTATAGGTTTTTTTTTGGGTCGGATCTGCCTCTTCAAAATTTGTTGTTTTTCATCAGTGATACTTTTGATGGACTTCCTGTTTGTGATTTCTAAGAAAAGCTTTTCATTAGTTTTGCAAGCACTTTCAGTGAGAAGGTGACAAGAACAGTGAGGCAGTTTTCTCCACATTTAGCAGCAAAAATGCGACCACCCCTCACGTAAGCTTGTTGTTTATACTATGCTAAGTCTTACAACATTTGCTTTCTGGTCTATCCACCGCGTTATTTTATTACAGGCCTGTCATTCGCGGTCGCCCATCAGCTAAAAGAGCAATTCATATATGTGGCCGACCTCAATGGGTGTTTGTCTTGTTATTTTCTTCTGGTATGTAATAAATTTGAGTTGCAAAGTTTCCTCCCAAGTGAATCCTGAATGCATGGATCCTGGTAGTTTGGAATACAAGTGAAGACTGTTCTGATCTTTTTCCATTCTTGTTTTGTAGCAAGTTTCATTCTTTGGTATGTTTCAAGTGGTCTACTAACTGTCATTTGGGCGCTTGCAATTGGACTCCTTGGTATGTCTCCTTGTCTCTGCTGTTATTTTACCTTCTCTTAGCTCTTTTTAGATTATTGGCCAAATTAACCCTCGTTTGGTACAGGCACTATTCTTCATGCAAGTTTTAGAACCCCCAACTTGAAGGCTCGTCTTAATACTTTCAGGGAGGAGTTTCGTGCTGTTTGGCGCAACTATAGTGAACTGTAGCTCCCATGCATCTGTAGGATGCGAGGTACCATGCCTATTCTTTTGTTATGTAGCCATTAGGTCCAAGTGGTCTGTTTCTGTTGTGTGCATCTGGATAAGCAGCAAATGGTCCATTGTAGCTTTTTTCGGTTCTACTAAGTAGTATGGCAGATGTCTTCCTTCGGTGTTGAGGTTCTGATAACTGGAAACCCTTCCTACTCAAGATTAAAGAGAAGGATGTGGGTTAGCTAAGAGGTCATGCATGGTCTACCTTTAGTCTCCTAATTGGCGTTGTGGTGTTATTGTGCATCAATTAAATAGATATGGCAACAGTACGTTTGCCTGAGTCTTGAAGCTCTGTAACTGCATGCTCTCAACCTGTGTGTTGTGTGCTTCCTTTGTCGTTTGTTCAATTTGCCAATTTGAATTCTTGGTTGTTGAATGTTATTTTAAGTGCTTGATGATGTTTATCACTGTCCGGCTTATGTCCTCTGTAATAAAGGCGATGAAGATTTTGATTTCGCAAAAGCTGTCAGCTTGTTTTAGTTTAAGCTCTATTACTCGTTCATGAGTTTGGTAGCTTCTTTCCAGGTGAGGTATGCTTGTGCTCGTTAGGTCCAACATTATTGCATGGCGGACCTGTTGCCATCTACAAAGAGGTTTCCTTTAAGATGGGTACCCAGATCATCATTTGGTTAACACCGCCAATGCACCGAGGACGTACATTGGCTGGTCGTTTCCACCTGTCAACCTTGTTCAAGAACTTTCGTTTACAATGGCTATTTGAGCATAAAAAAGAAAGCTTCTAGAGATTACTTCGAATACTGAAACATTCTTCCATTTTCTGGGCGACCGCTATGTGGATGCTAGCATTGGTGCTGTGAAGAGATATTTAGCAGCTTTAGATGGCATGTTTGCCTGTCTGTAAAACAATGAAAGTCGATGGAAAAGCAAAGTGCAAAGGTTTTTGTTTCTGTTTTCGGTCGATGATGAGCTTTGTTTGGCCCATCGCATGAGGTGTGATAGAAGCCGTTGACTTGTGTTTGACTTGGTTGTCACCTTTTAACACTTAAGGACAAGAGCATATATATTGTTTTCTAAAACGTATACGTATATTAGGGTGAAAAACCTGTCAAATTCGAGTAAAACTGATGTAGGGCATAAGAAAATAACGAAACAATTAACTCATTCATCCAGCCCAATTTTACTGCTCCCGATCCTACTCCTAAAGTATGCTTTTCCAGAAATTTTTAGGCTATTTATGAAAAATCAATCTAAGCTCTCGCGGCAAAAGAAAGTTTATTTGAATTCTAAACTAAGGATTTATTAGAAAAGGTTTTAGAAAGGAAAGTATCAAGGACGAGAGCTATAAGCCTGTGACTTAACAATGCTTTATTTAGATTTAATTAATAAAGGAACTAAGAGAGAATAGAATAAAAGGTAAGAGATGAGTTATTTTTTCTAATTTAAAAAGGTGAAAAAACATGTATAAATGAGAAAAATGAGGGATGATGACTTTTTATTCCCATTCATTTCCACTTATCCAAATAATGGAGGCATACTAATTTTCCCCTCTTCCTTTTCCCCTGATCCAAACAGAGTGCTAAGGCTTACGTAGTTATCAAAAGTTCACGCTAAAATCCCATTCCCACCCTCTTCTTAGACAGGCTTATACACTAGAAGAAGACAAAACCCTAACAATCGATGATACATGGAGTTTTGAAGCTCCATTCCACGAGCATTGATTTGACTATTCCATTCCACAAGCATTGATTTTGACCATTCTCAGATTTTAACATTGATCTGACCATTCTGATATATTGACCAGTTCCTTGTCGTGATGGCCTAGTCTTCCTTAAACGCGTATGGATAGCGGAAAGAGTATATATAAGAGGTATCCGAGACAATTGAGTTATTAGTTGATTTGAGAGTGATATCTGATAGTTCAAATAAGATGGAGGAAATCTGGACAATTATGCTTATAGTTTTCTTTTCAGTGTTCGCAGTAATCACTGTTGTGAGTTGTATAACGCGGTCGCTCCGCTTAAGCATTGGCGGCGACGGTGGCGACTTTGGGGGAGGGCGCCAAGACGGTGGAGGCGACGACGGTGGAGGCGACGACGGTGGCGACTTTGGGGGAGGGCCCCAAGACGGTGGAGGCGGCGACGGTGGCCACTTTGGGGGAGGTCATCATCACCACGATGGTGGAGGTCACCATCACCACGATGGTGGAGGTCACCATCATCACCACGACGGTGGAGGGCACCATCATCATCACGATGGTGGAGCTGGTGGCTTTGGTGGAGCTGGACTCGGAGGAGCTTCCAGCGCTTGTTAATTAATGGCGAAACAACCAAATGGTGGAAAAGGCACAAGACAAGGCGTGCATGGTCAACTCTCGTCTCACTTTGATGCTGGCTTTGAGGGTTTTTATGTACATAATTTTTTACTAGTATCAAAATTTACACGAGTAAAATTCAAATTTGGTCCCTTAACTTTTACGTTTGTCCTAAACGGGTCCCTTAACTATGAAAGTGACTATTACGGTCCCCTAACTATCAAATCGACTTCAATGTTAGTCCCTCCAGTCAATTTGGCCGTTATCCAGGACGGAAAATCATTACGTGGCTTTTGGTAGTCCCACAATACCATGGTGGCATCGTGTACCTGGTACAGAATACCACCGTGGCATC
Organism: Aquilaria sinensis; assembly: GCA_005392925.1. Taxonomy (NCBI): domain Eukaryota; kingdom Viridiplantae; phylum Streptophyta; class Magnoliopsida; order Malvales; family Thymelaeaceae; genus Aquilaria; species Aquilaria sinensis. The sequence goes on from SMDT01003057.1 coordinate 206,575, forward strand.
GTCTAGCTGACCCAGAATACCACGGTGGCATCGTTCAGCTGACGAAGGCGAGTTGGGCAGGGCGGGAAGAGATTTACCAGTGGCGGGAAAGAAATAGGGGAAAAAGGGATATGTTAGATGAGAGAGAGAAAGGGGAAATAGAGGAATGAGTAAAGAGAAATTTAAGAAGACTTGTTTGCAAACATGGCGAGGGTGGACATGGCGAGGGTGGACAACGACAACGGGATCCCACTCTGTTACTGTGGCTTGCCTGCAGAGTTGAAGATGGCGTGGACCGACCAAAATGCTGGAAGGAGGTTCTATGGCTGCCGAAATTATGGGGTAGATTTGCTTTTTTAGTTTTGTTTTGCTTCAGGCATGCTTGGCTGAGCTTTTCTTCAGTTATTTCTGACTAGTTGTTAATTTGCTTGAGAGACAGGGCAATCGATACTGTCGATTTAGATATTGGTATGATGACCTGACGCCTGGACATTGTAAAGTTGTGATAAGGGTTTGCTGAGAAGAGTGGATGAAGCTGAGACAGAAATGAAGAAAAGCATGGCTAGAGTAGATGAAGTGGAGACAGAGATGAAGCGAATGCGTTGGAAAAAGCAGAAAAGCAAGCTTGCAGTGCAATTGAAAGAAGTTGAAGTAAGGAAACTGAGAGGAAGGAATAGAAGAATGTTGGCACTGTTGCTAGTCTCTTGGGTATTGTTCATTTGGTACCTGTAAGTGTAGGTGGATAGGAGATGAGTGGGCATCAATTTGGGGAAATGGGATGTTATGGTTGTTGGGCGCGATGTATGGCGAGGAAATAGGGAGGGTTGGGGGTAGTAATGGTTGTTGTAGGTGTGTGAGGTTTATATTGGATGAAGGGTAGATATTAGGTAGCCTTTGGGGTATGACAGAGGTAGAATCACCTCAATTGTGTACTTACTCGAATATAATAAAAAGAACTTTGTGTCATTTGGAAGTTAGTATAGTTTGAGAAACGCAACTACAGAGTATAATGTTTATCAATTTTGCAACTTCTGTTCCATTCATTTTAGGTCAAAATGTCATCATGTCTATACATCCATTGTCCATGAAGAGTATTTCAAAGATCCACAAAAAATAGCCAACATCCAACATCCAAAAGCATAAATCCAATTACAAAAAACTGCACAAAAAACATCAAGTTTGGCTTCTACTCCTGCCAGTTGCCTACATCAAACTTGTGTTAATCCCTCCTTTTGAAAATGAGTGCCCCCTGCCACTTGCACGACTCCTTCCCCCTCTGCCACCACAACCTTGTGATCCAGTGTCTTCTAAATTCATAGACCTCTGAGATTGTCTTGCAACAAAAGCAGAACCTTGTTGTGAAAGTGATGTCTGTTCAGATGTAGGGACCTGTCCATGTTGGCCAACAGTTAGTGTAAATAATATTTGATTGTAGCATACTGTATACTAATATCTTTAATACTTACATTTTGCTTCATCTGTGATGACTGCTGCCTCTGTGATGGCTGTTCTCTTCTTTTTCTTGTTTTCTTTGTTGAACTTGCACTTCCAGCTGAAGTTGGCATTGATTTGCAAGTGCTTTTATTATGCCCCTTTTGCTTGCATATAGAACAGTGAATGATAACTCCTGTTTTCCTCATTTTTGAACTACTTTCAGGCTCACCAGGTTCTCTTCTTCTCTTCTTCTTACTCCTTCCTCTACTGACCAGCCCATTGTTTGGAGGTTTAATGGGATTATGTTTCATGTCCTCCCATTGCTCTACACTCCTAATTGGGTTTATTACATTGGCATACATTTCCTTGTGTGTTTCAGTCCAATAACATTGGTCAACATATTCCTCAAAGTTGCTATGGTTTAGGGCAAGGGCAGAACATGCATGATTGCATGGAATTCCAGTCAGCTGCCACTTCCTACAACTGCATGTTCTCTGCTCTATGTCAACTACATGCTGTGACATAGGAGTTGAAACTTGAAAGCTTGTCCCCCCTGACTCCATTGCCCAACAGTTCCTAGAGTTATCTATATTCTTGTTTAGTTTCTTTGTAATCTTAGGACATAATTTACCAGTCCACTTTACCTCAGCAGATCTTTTCCTAGCTATTCTAACCATGATCTTACATCTAATTACTTCTAACATGGTCAAAATAGGTTTATCCCTAGCGTCAAGGATGAATCTGTTGAAGCATTCACACAAATTGTTCAAGAGGATATCACATTTAGAGAACTCCCTAAAAGAAGACCTAGTCCAATGTTCAGGGGGTATACCATTCAACCATGCCCATGCATTTGCATCAAGACCCTTAATTACCTCCATGTTCTTCTTGAATTCCCCTTCATATGAGCTCCTTGCTGCTTGCCAAACATAGTCTCTTAACCCCACTCCTGGAAAGCAACCTTTGAAGTTTGTGTACAAATGTCTGACGCAAAATCTGTACTCAGCATCTGGGAACATGTTCTGAACTGCTGGTATTAAACCCTGTATCATCAAAGCATCATTAGTAACACTAATTAAAATGTTAATATTACAAAATAAGGTAAACAGCCTACCTTCTGTCTGTCTGACATAAATGTCCAGAACTTGGACTCAACAATACCAAGTTCTTCTGCTAAATGTACCAAAAACCAAGCCCAAGAGTCATATGATTCAACCTCAACAACTGCATAGGCAATCGGCCATATGCAGTCATTGGCATCTATTCCAACTGCTGCAAGTAATTGGCCTCCATATCTCCCTTTTAGAAAACACCCATCTAAACTTATGATGGGCCTGCCCCCACTAAGAAAACCTTTCTTACATGCAGCCATGCAGATGAAAACCCTCTTAAAGAGTAAATTCTCCAACCCCAATAGAAACTGTGTTCCAGGATTCCTTGCCCTCAATTCTCCACCATAGTCTGCAAGCTTGGCATATTGCTCAGCCTCATCACCCCTAAGCATCATTAATGCTAAAGTTTTCCCTCTCCCAACCTTAGACCTATGAATTTTTATGTTGTGGTCCCTTCTGATTAGGTCAACAAGGGCAGCCAAGGGTATTTCAGGGTTTGATCTAATAACCTCCAGATATTCCTCTGCTATCCACTTGTAGTTTGCAAACTTATTGGTAACCTGCCTTGCACATGTATGCCTGTCCTCAAACCTTCTTATCTGTGCTCTAGGTCCATCTTTGTATTTTCCAGCAACCAATAGCCAAGGGCAACCTGCCTTGCACACTACTCTTACTCTTCTCTTATCATTCTTCTTGAAATCAACAGGCTGTCTCTGTACAACAGAGTATGCTCTCACAGCTTTCTTGAACACATCAAAGGAGGGGAAAACCATTTTTACCTTGAAGTTAGGGTCTCTCATATCTGTTCTGGGATTGAATACAGGGACCCTCTCACCTTCATCATCACTGGACTCGTGCACACTAAGCAACTCACCATCTGAATCCTCAGATTCACTTTCAACCTCTTTAAAATTATACCCCATAACCCTTCCACTACTGCCTACAGCAGGACCTGCCTCTTGTTGTTTGTTTTGGGTTGGAGCTGCCTCTTGTTGACTGTTTTGAGTAGGAACATTAGCCTTCATCATCTGCTCTACCCCAGTATCAACTTGCACTTCAACATTTATCCCATCATCATCATTCTCAATTTCATTATCCGTCTCATCGAACTCTGTGTCACAACTCCCACTCTCTGTCTCAGGAGGTGCCCTATAGTCCTCATCATCACTGTTATCAGATTCAGACTCTGATCCATCTTGCTCCCCAAAATCCTTCTCATTTTCTTCTTCTTTGCCTAACTCCACTACATCAGCAACTTCTGGAGACAACCTCTCCCCCATACATACAGACTCTTCTCTGTTTGCATCTAAGTTATGCATTGTCTCCCCAACTCCCTGATGCTCATCCTCCTTAACAGGTTCAGCCTCCTTTAGGTGCCTTCCTTCATCTATCACTTGTTCTGTCATGCTTGATGATGAAACCTCACAACCAGAGATAGGAAGTCTCCTAACTGCCATACTTTTTCTTATAGGTGCCTTGCCACCACTTACTCCACCTGCTACCTTCCTACATGCCTCATCAGAACCATCTTCCGGCTCAATCTCAGTAATCGTAGCCTTTGGTGGTGTTAATGTAGCCTTAATGTTCTCCACATAGGCTAACTCTTGTTTTGCCATTTCCTTAGGAGTCATTTTTTCAATGTAAACCACAATCTTGTGCTCATGTGGGAGATTCGTATAAACCATGTCCATCACATCCTTGTCTGTTTTCAACTCCCTTACTATATCCTCTAATGGCATTGTGTGAAAAGGAAGAGTCCAATAGTAGTTCATGAATCCACTGTATCCCAACTCCTCCACCATTTGATCAATGTCAACCATACTAATCTTGTCCATGTTACAGGCATCAAAATGATCCACCAAACCTTCCATATATGTCTTCCATGGCAGATTGGCAAAGTAACCCCCATGATGCATTTGGATTGTAAACCAAGTATCATTAGGAACTACATGATAACAAAGGAAAGAATAAATAAACACACTAAAAATACTCGAATTAAATACCCAACACTAACCCACATTGTTCTTCCAATGGACCCTTGGTTCACTGGTCCCCCCCTCAATAATTGACACACTGCCTTACTACAACACACACCTACCCTTTTTTATGCATTTTCAACAACTGATAAATACACAACACAATAGAAAACAAACCTATAATTTATTAAGTACAAAACTTACGGTAGTACTAGTCCCCTTCGTCCCATTTCCTGAGTCTCCACTCCGTCAATTGGAGTTTTGCCTTCATCTTTGCCTTCTCCTTCATTGTATTTCTGCCACCCCAACCACCAAAACAACCGCCGAATACACAAAATTTTCCTTCGCCTTATCGCTAAGGTTAACAGTTACTAGAGCACTAGTAGGGAGAAGAACGAAGCTCTCGAAAAACCAGGGAGGGAGAATGGAGGCCGTACTATGTGACTCACCAATCCACCGTGTACCAAAAGCCACGTAATGATTTTCCGTCCTGGATAACGGCCAAATTGACTGGAGGGACTAACATTGAAGTCGATTTGATAGTTAGGGGACCGTAATAGTCACTTTCATAGTTAAGGGACCCGTTTAGGACAAACGTAAAAGTTAAGGGACCAAATTTGAATTTTACTCAAATTTACAGAGGTAATGCATGGATGATGTTTTTAGAATATTACTACCTCTCTCAATTAAGTTGAAATATTTATTTGAGCACGGAGATTAAGATGTATGTAATTTGTGTTAATTTTTTATGTAATAAAAGTTTAAATAATGATTAAAAAAGAAAAAATTCTTTTTTAGGTTTTGTGCAGTAAGAGATTAAATGAATATTAAAAAAAAATTTATTGAATTTTGTGTAAAATGATCATTTAATTGTTTAAACTTTTTAAAAGAGAAAACGTTTCAATCTTTTAGGACATCTAAAAAAGAAATATATTTTAAGTAAATTGGGACGAAGGAAATACTATTCTTGTCCAGAGATGCTTGGATTGTTTAAACCATTCAACAAGTTTTGTGCTCCATAAACCATATCACTCCGGCGCTAGTCCATCGAGAGAATGTTTAGAGCTGCCCACGCATTGGCTTATTTTTCTCTCAAACTTCCTTAGGGCCTCAGGCTTCATATATATATATACAACTTCCGAGACCAATGAGCACAACTCTAAGGATATAATGTTTTGCAACTGCCGAAGTCTATAAACATTGACAACCCAGAAGAAGAGCAACATTTCTTCCGCACCGCACTTGTGCTTCAGTGTACAAATAATATCGCACATCATTAATTCCTCCAGCTCTAGAAGAAGAGAAAATATGAGCAGACCAAACAAAAATAGAGCAAACAAAAATTTGATCGTGATCGGGTCTTCTGTGAATTGTGATGTCTTCAGTATTATGTACCAAAGCTGCGATCTCCCGCATCACCAAGTCCGGGAATTATAAACCTGCAGGCAAAGAGACTTCAATGAGACTCCCAACACTTCAATCTTCTCGATGCATCAGAACACATCACCAAAAATTTCAGATAGACATGGTCAGAGGCAATGGCAATAAGGAAGAGATACCCTTTGTCATTGACAGTGGGGTCAATTATTCCAGTGTACACATGAAGCCTGCATGCATAATCAAGAAGGGTCATCAAGGTTTCATGTGGGTTTGTTCAAGTTCATTATGGCTGAATTCCCAACTCGAGATCTACTTACCCGGGGAAATTCTCGCTGAGCTTTTTAAGAGCAGGAGGAGCAGCCACTGCAGATATCTGTCAAGAAAAAAATTTCCTCTCATTAGTCCGCACAGAAGCTAAATGTTTGAAATACAACTGATATATAAATGTCTTACAAAATGAGATAAGTTTTATCCTTAGAACTTATTTCTCAATAGGTACTCAAGACCCGCTAGAAGCCACATGCCTTATGTAAAAGAATGGAAAAAGCAATTCACCAGCTGGAGAAAGTTTACCAAGTGAAGAGGATGCTTATGCTACTTACCACTTTCATCTGCTTGTTTTCAATCCCACGTTCTTTTAAAAGGTTGAGCGCAGCCACTATTGTGCCACCTACAATTTGTTACTCAAAGAATTAGCAAAGAACAGAAGATAATACAGTGCTGTCAAAACAATCTGCTTAACAAATTCAACTAGTTAATGAGCTAAATACTAAGGTATGCACCATGAATGCAAGTGCCAACTCTGAAATGATACAGATACTTGCTTTTGTTAAGGAAAGGTGAATGGGTTGCTTCCGCCTAAATATTCAGATAATTATAATGTCACCACAGTTCTGACATATGCAGGTAGTATGATCATAAAGTCTTGACTTTGATCAGATCGTGATCAAAGAAAACTTTAAAAGTTATATCTTTTACATGTCCAGATAAGTTCAGCCACATATTTTCCTTCTAAAGTTCAAACTGAGTAATACAGCCACCTCCACACACTCAAGTCAGAAATCACTACACTAGGGAAGGAGATAGACATGGTGAAAACAAAGAAGCTCTTATGACAGAGCATTAATGTTCTATAGGCATATTTAAAATGAAACAATTCATCTAGAACTCTACTAACAAGAGGACTTGATTGTAATGCGGAAGTCATTGCTATTAGGAAATAGTACCTGTAGCCAACATAGGATCTACAACAAAAACACGGGATCCTTGAGGAAAATTTTCAGGCAACCTATACGACATGTGAATACATGAGTTACAGAAGGCGAACATAAATGAACATAGAAAAATTCAAAAAGAAAAAATCAAGAGTTTTGGAGTTATCTGAGCAGGAGACAAAAATACGAAGTTAACAAATCCTAGGGAAAGAAAATGCCTTTTAGAATAGGATAACAATCAAAATGGCCAGAAGAGAAAGCAGAAGACCTAAAATGTCCTAGTCAATGCTTACTTATTCAGGTATACAGTTGGCAAAAGTGTCTCCTCGTCCCTGCTTATCCCTGCATTCCCAGAACAAATAAGAGATTAAAATTACTGCTCTTGTCACCACCAAAACCCACAATTCAAATAACCCACTGCCTAGAGCGGTCTTTGTGGACAAGGAGCACAAAAGCCAATAGCAGACAAGCATGCTAACATCCTATAGAAGGAGAAGTAAGAGGAGAGTTGTACAAATCAACAGATTGAGTAAATCTTTCTGCATCTCAAAAACAGTGCTTCGCAAAGCTGATTACGTTATAAATCATACTTCAATATTCTGAAACTAAGAGACCACTTTTATTTGATTAAAAAAAAAAACACACAAGACTCACTTAAGCCCCCAATCTGAATAAAGGAATGGAGTGCCATTTGTAAACAGTCAACTAAGTTTCAGATTAACTTTACCCAAATGATATGTTTTTGTTGCTGGCAAGATAGATGTTGCATATTCTGCAAGAGCCAGTCCAGCTCTCAAAATTGGAACAACCTGAAGAACAGACTAGTTAACAGCTGAATGAAATACCTTTATGATCGCATTCAGTTTTGCCAGAAGAGGCAAATGAAGAACAGGAAGCATAACAGAAAGGAGACAGATTGATAGGTACGCAAATGGTAAACAGAGAAACTTGAAAGTTGCTTTTGGAAACCGACCGCCACAGGATCTCTTGGGTTTACAAATTCTACTGAGGCAACTCCCATTGGTGACTGTATCTCCCCGGCAACAATTGGCTGACCAGAAAAACAAACGAAAAAGAAAGAAATAAAGAAAGACCATGTCAAATTAACTCTTACCAAAATTCAAGTCAAAGAAGGTACAATACAAGCCTCCACACGAAAGAGAGAAATGCTAGAACTAGAAAACATAAACAAACAGAACTTAGAACAAGACATACCAACCAGTCCCTTGAGGCCTCATACATAAGCAGCCTCCCTAACTCAGCCATCGCATTTCCTTAGAACAAAAGCAAGTAAAACAGTAAGAAAGAGCAGACCCCAAATCTAAAAAACCAGAAAAAAAACAAGAACCTATCCTTTTTCCTTTTAGTTTTTTTGTTCACTCAATTCAGGACCATCAGAGAACTAACTCATCCAGCAAGAATGTCAACATCAAGTCAACAATTTACTCAAAAGATCAAAGAAAATTCCCTTTTTTCCCTCCGACCGGTTCAAGGGGAATGTAAAGGAAGACTCACTGAAAATGGGACAAGGAGTCTGCTCGTTCCGCAAGACCGAAACCCAGTGCTTGATCAAAGGGTGCGGCGGCACAAACACCTGAAACAAAACAGAACCCAACAAGCCTCATCCATAAAACAACGTCGTTTCAAAGGCCAGATGAAGAAACGGTTGACTACAAACTCACCAACATTCTATCTTCCGAAATGGGTTTCTCCTCGGTGGCCATGTGAGCCCCGACGGGGACCGGACGTCGCCGGAGGGACCTGGAACACGAGACCTGAAATTTCCGACGATTAAGCCAGAATCAGAAACCGGGCGAATTCAGAAAAATGGGAAGACCAAGCCTGGTACCTTCTGGGGACGGATATTTGGCGAGGGCAAGAGAGAGAGCGTCAAAGGGTTACTGGGGTTTGAGGAGGGGGACTGGCAGCAGCATGCGGGAGCGAAACGCGGCGTATCCGAGCCGCACCGGAGGCTAAAAGTTAAACGGCAAGCCATAAAGCCGATTGTTTGGAATCTTTGAACTCGATCAGTGGTTGGATGCGAAAATGTCACTTTTCAGAGTTTCTAGGACAGAGGATTGGGTTTCGCCTCGAGGCACTTTCCATTTGGATTTGGATTTGACTCACTTCCTCTCCTGAGCTTCAAAATGTATAGGTATTTCTTTTGCGTAAATGATACCATAATTCATCTTGAAATCAAAAAATATTATATCATTCATATTCTTACTATGAAAATGTTATACTATTCATCCTATCATAAAATATTTTTTTAAAATGGACAGAAAAAGATATGAAAATTAGGGCCAATTCATTTTAATTTAAGCCAATTTAATTCAAAATAACTTATTTTTATGTTTATATCTTTTTTACTTGAAACTAATTTTATTTGAAAGTCAATATTATTTAGGTGAAATAATCCATTGATTGTAAAATTTTTATAATACTACTAATTTTTTATGAATTTTTTTTAATGTTTATGAAGTTTTCTTTTTTAAACATTAAAAAAGAAAATTTCATAAAAATTTAATAACATGATAAAAAAAAATTTCAAATGGATTATTACACCTATATAATGTTGGCTTTAAAATGAAATTGGTTTTAGGTAAAAAAAGATTTAAAATCATTTTAGATTAAGTTGACTTAAGTTAAAACGATTTAAGTGTAAGTTTTAACCTTAACAAAACTTTCCATTTGCCTTAGAAACTTTAAAACTTTTATATCTTACAATCAAACTACCTTTTCCACTTTCTTTCAACCATTTTACTTGAACCCATAATTTTCCTTCAACCATTTTTTTCTCCTTCCCACCAAAAGCAGATGTAGGAGCGGTCGCCAGTGAGTTCAAATGCAGGTGGGCTTGATAATCGATCAAATTATGATTCAACATTGATTCGAACAGTGATTCGAAGCCGCTGATTCAAACGCGGATGCAAGAGCAAACCCCATGAGTCATCTTGCAATCGAGCATGTTCAATTTTAACCAGGAGGTTAGACATTAGCATTAGATGCAGCTCCAAGGAAGAAAATCGGGCATCGGCATCGGAGATCTCGATTTCTCTTTCTTGGTGACAAGGAAGAGATCTAACAATGATCGGATATGGCTCCAAGGAAGAAGACCAGACAGCAATCCACGTGCGGCTCCAAAGGAATAGGCTTGACAATGATGGTGCCACGGGCGAATGTGGTGACGGTGCTAAATGCGAGTTGGTTGGAGATTTGAAAAGCAGCTGTAGTAGTGGTTGTTGGACTAGACAATGAGGCCCGATAGGGTTCAATCGGTAGGCACAATTGGTTGACGACAGTGGGGATTTTACTGGGGAGGATGGGGAAAAGAAAACAAGTGAAAATATATAAATTTTCATAGTTTAGGACTCAAATAAAAAATGTTTCTAAACTGTATTCTTGCACAACATCAATTGGACGGTAGAGAAAGAATATGCCAAGGAGTTTTTGTGTCAGAAGCATCTAGTTAACGACGCTGAAAGGCTCTAACATTTCAGGATTCTACCAGCTAGAACTGTAAGCAACAGTGGGACTGGAGATAGGAGAAAGGGGAGAAGGGAGAGAGACGTATTATATAAACACAATTTAGAGATGAAAGATTGCAACGCGGTTTGATTGGCATTGTAGAGTAGTCAGTCATCGAAATAGCTAAAAATAATTTCGATCTCACAAATCAAACTAAATAAATTTGTAGTTTAGCAACAAAAACCAGGTTGAATCCCAAAGGAAATTTTTATCTGAAATATTATTGACAAAAAAAAATGAACTAAAAGCTAATAAATAAAATGAAATCTTGCTGACAAAAAATTCCATTTCATCAAACTAGCCAAGAAGTTAGTTAACTAATTACCCAAATGAAAATGAAGATCAAGGGGAGGCTTTTGATACGAATTGGCCTATATTTGATTAGAACCAGAGCACCTCCAAAACAGATGATGGAGGGTTTTATTTGCTACATGACATTGAGAGTTAGTGGCAAATCTAGAATATTTTTAAAGTGGGGTTTATAGATAAGTCTAAATTACAATCAATTTTCATATTTGATTTGATAAAAAATTAAACTTTAAACTATAACAAAACTATTTAAAAAAATATATTTCTTGTAACCTTTCTAGTATAAATGTTTTTGGAACAAAAAACAAACAAACACATCCATCTAAATAAAAATTATTTGAGTTAATTACTAATAGTATACATACAAATAAATATTATGTAACCTTTAATTTTGATTTGAAGTAAGTTATTATGTTTTATTGACTTTCAAATAAAGTACTTCTATAGATACTAAATATTTTGCAATTAACTTTAAATTGAATAAGAATTTAAAATTATTTAGAAACTTTGAAATAAATTTTTAAAGTGAAATATTACTGTTATTTTTACAGGTAAAGTATTAGATATATAGTTAATTTTTTAAAAAATAAAATGGGTCTCCCACTTTTCAATAGAGATTGCCTAAGAAAATACTAATTCAAATTTTTTAGAGTAAAACAGTCCAAACATATTAGAGTTTATAATTTCACATTAAAAACAAGTACAAAATAACATATATCTTTGATGACATTGACACTTTTATTAGGGATTACCATAGCTTGTTTAAAACTTGTAAGCTTAACTTAATTTGTGAAGTTCAATGACTATATGCAAACTTGTAATTTGAGCGCTAACTAAATCAATTAAGTCGAGTACAAGAGCTAATATTACATTTAAGGCATAATTTTAAGATACGAAAGAAGAATGACAATATATATATATATATATATATAACAACAATTTTTTTTTTGTAAAAATATTATTGTATTTACTTTTTTTTTTGTTTCTAGATTTTTATTTAAAATAGTGAGGTCCAATACAAAATTAAAATGAAGTTTGCATTTAATTTTACACACTTTCCACTTACGTTTTGTAAATAAAAGCGAGGTTTGTAGACACCATTTTCATCTGTATATGTTTGCCAATGTGCTGAGCAAATGCAATTAGACCACCATGATATGCTGGGGTGTGGGTTGTTAGAAGAACATCAACTGTAAAATGATTTAGAAGATGGCAACCCACATGGCATAATGAGCCATGCCTCAACTCTGATGTAACGGCGTGTAGCTACCGGGCACATCTCTTTCCTCCTATTTTTTCTGCACTCCCTTTGCTTCCTTTTTTTTGGTTATTTATTTTGAGGGTAAAATCCAAATTTGGTCCCTTAACTATTTGGTTTGTCCTAAAGTGGTTCCTTAACTCTAAAAGTGACTATTAGAGTCCCTTAACTCAAGCAACGTATCCAATTTGAGTCCCATCCGTTATTTCAGGCATTATTTCTAACAGAAAATGCATAGGTGGCACTTAATACCCCCTGCTGAGTACCACAATTCCACGTGGCATACTATTTCATGACAATAAATAATAAAATTGGGAGTAGAATAAATATTAGACTAGAATTGATAAAATATATAACTTTAGGGACTTGAAGGGTTAATTAACCCAATCTTCTTTAATCTTCTCTTTTCAGCGAGTGTCACCGCCACCACTTGCCGCCGCCCCGCCGCCCCGCCGCTCCTATCGCTCTCTACCGTTTCGATCTCACATCTCAACCTATGTCATTGCTGCCTTTACCCGCACAAGCTCCGATTGATAATCTCCATTCCCGATTTGAAGGCGGTGTTGACGAAGGTGTTCCATCTCAGGGAGGAAACGACAGCTATGGTTTGCACAGGGAGGAGAGAGGAATCGGAGATTCGTCATGGCTCCAATTGACCAATTCACGATGAGGGAGATAGAGGTGGCCATGGCTTCAATTGACCGATTCATGAGGAGGGAGCTAGAAGTAAAGAGGGAGGAGGAGAGAGGAGACGGAGATGAGGGAGGAGGGAAGAGGGAGGAAGGAGGAGGGCGACGAAGGAGAAGGGAGACCGTGCACCATATGCCAGAGGCGATGAAGAAAGCCGTGCACCAGAGGCAGAGAACGATAGGAGCGGCGAGGCGGCGGCAGGTGGTGGTGGCGACTCTTGCTGAGAAGAGAAGATTAAAGAAGATTGGGTTAATTAACCCTTTAAGTCCCTAAAGTTATATATTTTGTCAATTTTAGTCTAATATTTATTATACTCCCAGTTTTATTATTTATTGTCATGAAAAGAGTATGCCATGTGACATTGTGGGACCAAGCAGGGGGTATTAAGTGTCACCTACGCATTTTCCGTTAGAAATAATGCTTGAAATAACGGATGAGACTCAAATTGGATACGTTGCTTGAGTTAAGGGATTCTAATAGTCACTTTTAGAGTTAAGGGACCACTTTAGGACAAACCAAATAGTTAAAGGACCAAATTTGGATTTTACCCTTTATTTTGATAAGAGCTCCACCTTCACGTGGCAAATCAAGCCCTCCCTCCTCATTTCATCACTCTTTTTCTGTTTTAACTCTTTGAAATTTTCTTTTTTGCTCTTTAATTCATTTTTCACTACCATGCCGCATGGTGTCACCACCTAGAATGTCACCCTTCCCAATGAAGGACTCTGTCACTGCCGCCGACCCTTTTCGTGATTTTGTCAGAAATGTCAAGCATTTCATTGTTAAGGTCAATCAGCATCGTCGTTTAATTATTTTTGGGTTTTCTAGTTTTGTTTCTGCGTTCCTTTTTTTGGGTGACGAGAAAGAGAAATGATTTTGTTTCTTTTTTTTGATTTGGTTTGGTGATTACTGGAGGTTGGAACTGCTGTGGTGACTCGGGATGATGGGAGATTAGCTTTGGGTAGGCTCGGAGCTCTTTGTGAGCAGGCAAGAATAATTAAGATGATCTTGGCTTTAATGAGTTCATAATGGTAGCCTAATAACACAAGCATATTGCAACTCCGTTTAATTTGGTTTTGGTTATAATTTGGAATAAATAAAAGAAAAACTTGTTGGTTTTGGTTTGGTCTGAAAAATATTAGATTGATTGAACCAAATCTCCAAACATGAGTTTTCTTTAATTATGCATTTTTAGTTTGGGTAACACAATTTCTATATTAATCTATAAGTAAATCTATGTACTAGTAGTATTTATGTTCCACGAACGCTTAAGTTGCTTTTGTCTTATTGTGTTAACAAAGTGACAAAATTGTTACCAGCGTACTTGTTTGTTAAATATTTTGCCCAAGTATTATGAACTGAAGCAAGAGAAGTATGAGCATATATTGTATTTAGGTAAAAATATTAAATTTGCTACTAATATATAGGTCAATCCTCAAATCTGTCACCATAGTTTTTTTTGCCCAATCTTTCATTAATGTTTTAAAACTTGCTCAAATATACAACTAAAGTGTCAGATTGAGGGTGAATATACCACTTCCATTAAAAAAGTTAAAAACGTTAGAAATAATAAAATTTAAAATTTTAAGGTGATAATACAAGTTTTAGTAAATTTCAAATATCTTATGTAATTAGTCTCTCTCCCTCTCTCTCAAAGACTGTCTACTACTGCCACCTTTTGAAGCTTCTCCGGCCACCGTTTGTAGCGGTTGATGGTAAAAAAAATTTCATTTTTTTCTCATCCTATCGTTACCGGTGAGACTCGAGAGGAAGAGCTGTCTTTCCTCTGCATAAAAGCACTCCCTCCGTCATCCACGATGCTTTTTCTCCTCCATTTCCTTTTCGCTACTTTGCTAGAGGTGGAAACCGACTTTCTAGAATCTCCAGTACAAAATTCGAAGCTAATACTCTTGAAAACTTCAATTGTTATAGTAGAAACTAAATCAGGAGAAATGCTCAAGATTTCGTTATTTCTAATCCCAAAATTAATCCAATGGAATGGTTAGCTAGATATTTTGCCTGTAGCCCTTTGCTGGTGCTTATTCTTTAGTCTGACGGCATGTTGCTAGAGGTGAGGTTGGACCGAACACAATGTCGCTAGAGGTGAGGCCGGAGAAATTCTTAACATTGGAGGTGAGTTTAATTACCTATTACTCTTATAATTTTTTTGAAAGTTACATTATCATCATGAAATTTCATAATTTCTTACTATTTACGTTTTCCATTATTTTGTTAACGGCAATGGCATACTTGAGCTCATTTCAAAACATTAGTGGGAGATCAGGTAAAGAAAAAACTATAGTGACAGATTAGAGCTTTGACCTAAACATTAGTGGTAATTTTGATGCTTTTGCCATTGTATTTATTCAAGTTAATTTTGTGTTGTTTTCTTGCAGCTTAAGGAATTGAATTTTCAAGGCTATGAATTTTGTTGACTTCTGGTGCTGTTGGTCTTAGCCGCCAAAGGCTTAGACACCGAAAATTGATCAATAGGAGGTTACCTTGCCTTACATATGTCTTGAATATATGTGTCTTTTTTGTTTGTATGGATTGTCCATTTGAAATTGAATGACCTGAATTTGTTTTGTAGTTTTGAGGATCTTCAAAATGTAGATTTTGATCTCGATGGGAAGGCCTGTGCCGCTATTGACCAGACCTGTCTGATGGCTCTTTATGACACTTTGTTCGGCCAGGTGAACACCCCCCATTGCCTCATTGAAATTGTTTTTTATCGTTATTTTGTTTCATATCCATTGATATTGTAATGTTCTTTACTAATCAGCTGGATGTGACCTCATCTCAGCTTATTATGACGGATGATGATTTTAGGGAGTCAAGTTTCAGAAAGCAGCTTTCTGAAACTGTGCATTCCTTGCTGTCCCTGCAAGTCATTCCTATCTTCAATGAAAATGAGGCTGAGAATGAAGCTGATATTGGTGCTGCACACGATGTTGGATATGAGAAAGCATTAATATCTCGTTTGGCCTTAAAAGCCTAACAAGGCAAGCTCAAAGTGTTCATATATATTCAGTTTCTTCAATGATGGCACAAATGGCCTTCTGCAGAATTACAAGTTCAATAAAGCAAGTGTGATTTAGTACTTAATTTTTGTATTTACAGATACCCAGTCTTGCAAAAAGTGTTCGTGTGCTTGTCGAAATGGAAGAACCCATTGGCCGAGTTTTAAAGGAAAACTGAGGTTTGCAGATAAATTCATGAATTACAATATTAAATAAGTTGGCCTTACTTATACTACATTCATGTGTGGTGATGCAACATATAGACATGGAAGCTTCGATTTTGTTTACCTTACTTGCATAACATTCTTTTTATTATTAAGTGCTTATTCTATTTTCTTAATTCTCTAAATTGTGTGCATTCACTTCAGCTTGCAGATGGCCTTGTCTTGGTGAAAGCCTAATGTCCCTTGGTTGTTATTCTGATAATATTTGAGTCCAAACCTAATGCTCTAGTTCAGGTAAGGAGTTATGATATTTTGGACTCCTCTCTGTGATGAATGAAATAGTTGATGTTTTGTATTTCTTCCATACTTGTTTTGACCTTTTAGTCTGCCATGACATGTAGATAGCTTCATTAGCCGTTTAGAGTGGAAATGGCTTATTGCTCAAGGGTGGTAAAGAGGCTAAGCGATCAAATGCAACCTTGCACAAGTTTAATCTCCTGAATCATTCAAATCATTTCTTGTACTGGAGTGATGCCTAACAGCCTTTGTTTTTTTTAATATTTGGTCATACTTTTCATCTTTTGATTCATTCCACCATCTTTCTAGATCATTACTTATGCTATTCCAAGTTTTGTTGGTGACAAACTTATAGGACTTCTTACTTCAAGAGATGAGATTCCTGATCTACTGAAGGTAGAAATTAGAAGCATTTATTATATAATTGTTTGTATTTAGGGCATTCTATCTAGCTTTTAACACACTTTACTTTTTCTTAGCTTGATGATGTTATAGATCTTGTGATCCCTAGAGGCAGCAACAAAATTGTTTCTCAAATAAAAGAGTCAACAAAAATTCTGGTGCTGGGTCATGCTGGTAAAAAAAGAAATCTATATATATGATACTTTTGATAATAAAAAAAAATATGTATGTATATCTAATATTTGAACTCTCTCTTCCAGATGGCATATGTCATGTGTCTGTTGATAAACCAGCTAACTGGGATATGGCAAAGGACATTGCTTTGGATGCAAAGGGTGATTAAATATCTCCTTTGTGCACAGTAAAGTATATGCAGGGATTTCACTATGACTCGTTGCATATGCTCTACTTCAGGAAACATTATTAGTTCATGAGATCTGTTATGTAATGGTTTCCTCAATGAGCTTATAGTAAAACTTCAAGAATAAGGTGAGTCCTTCCAAAGGTTGATCCTACTATTTAAGTTACAAATTTCATCAAGTTTGTTTTTCGTTATTGATATTATGAGGAACACTTTGGGAAAGAGCTCAGTGAACTTGGTGAGTTTGCGGCACAAAATCCTGTGAATTGTAATTAATGTATGAATCTGGCACTCATGAAGCATACGATATGAAGCTAAGCATGTTGGACCAGACATTGCCCTTTCCTCTGTGGCATTGGTAGGAGCAGTTTGTGTTTAAATCTATTAGTTTTACTTAAGGCACATGATTTTTAGTGGAGCCGAGATAGTTCCAAAAGACCTGAGTGAGAGAAATCTTGTACAAGTGAACTTTTTCCACTTTTGAATCACATATTAAGCAGTCCAGTTTCAAGTTAATGCAAGCATGGCTCACTTATGGTGGTTCTAAATACCTGTGACAAGTAATTTTCACCGCAGACAATATTCAAGGGCTTGAACTTACAAATTGTTAGTTTTAAAGATTCTAGCAAGACAAGTCCACCACGGTTCAATATAACTTCTGGGATTGTACATCAAACATTCTAGTTTTATCTTTTGCAGGTGTTGCTCTTTATGGTGGACCAAAAGCTACTGCTGTGTTACATATTCCAGAGACGTGTGATTTTCACCACGAATACAATGCAATGGCTTGCATGATAGAAATTGTGGATGACATACATGCTGCAATCCACCACATACATCAACATGGAAGGTATGGACTGCTTTCATACCATTTTCCCATCTTTCTAATGCTTATACTAATGTGCTTCCTTCTCATTATTTATTGGGATAATGTCATGTTTAAGGAGTTCCTTATTTCCTGCAGCTCTCACACTGATTGTATTGTCACAGAAGATAGGGAAATTATTGATATTTTCTTGCGTCAAGTTGCAGGTAAATGTCCTTGGGGTTGTGGGGTTGGGGATGATTAATTGGAGGATTTCTAGGATGTGAGCAAATTGACAATCTTTTGTTGCTCCCATACATTGGCTTGACCTTAACCAACTTGTAATATGACTTATAGTGCTGCAGTATTTTATAATGCAAGCACCAGATTTTGTGATGGAGCATGATTTGGACTTGGTGTAGAGGTGCAACAACTTTACGTTTGTTTTCAAGTTCTCTTGTCATGAATAATATGGATGAACTAGCATATTAAATGTCAAGTTTGATCTTTTTAACATTTTAACAGGTTGGGATAAGCACAAGCTTGATCTATGCCCGATGCCCAGTGGGAGTTGAAGGACTGTTAACAAGTAAATGGTAAAAGAGTTTTTAGGGTTGGTTCTTTTGAAACGATTCAGTTAACACTAGTGCTCACACCTCTTTCCTAAATAACTTAGGATCTTACAAGGATGCGGGCAGGTGGTGGATGGTGATAAGAGGGTCATCTACACTCACAAGAATCTCCCGACACAAGCATGAACCTATGTGGTGCAACATGTAGACCGGTCGAGTAATCATAGAACATTATAGCGTATGACTTATGTTCCTTATTTATGGAGTTTCTTTTAAGAGTTTAGAATCATTATCTAGGGTAGCCATTTTTTAAAAGCATACTAACCAGGCTAGTCATTGTTCCATCTTGTATAACTTGTTATAACAATAAATTGAAAATTATGGAGACTATGCCCTCGGGGAGTTCTTTTCATAGCATAAAGTAAGATTACCAAAGAAAAAAATCCTTTATTTGGCTCTATGAATTCAGGTAACAAAAACATGCGTTGGAATTTTTTCTTTCAATTGGAAAACATCAATGCAAGAGTTATCCAACAAATCCCAAAAGTAATATAACCTACTAAAAGAAAAATAGATAATAGCCAAACTAAGAAATGAATTGACTGATCTGCTTCAGACGTTTGTGCAGAAGACTTCAGGCTGACTGCTTCATGATTGTATAAGAAAAAGCTTCTGGCTAAAGCATCCACCAGATTGGGACTCATATTTCTCCATCCCAAAGTTCCTCAAGGTTCTTGTAAGGACTACATGTTTCATGAATTGCAAAATCTCCTCTTAAAAGCCTTTTCTGCGTCATACCAAAACACACACGCAGAAGAAAAGAGAAAAAAAATTATAAGCAGATATTCTTGGTTTTGATCCAGTGTTCACATGTGTTGCTTTTAGCATTTTTACCTGGGGGATGCTCTGTAATTTTGAGAAGAGCTCTGGAGGAATAGACCAATCAAGGAGGCTGAAATTTTCCTTGATTCTAGACTCATTCACACTCTTGGGGAGGATGCTGTGCCCGCTCTGGATGCCCCAGCGCAGGGCAACTTGTGCAGGGGATTTGTTAAGTTTCTCTGCAATTTCAATCAGTATTGGTTCTTTCAATGTCTCTCCCTTAATCCAAGAACCTGGAGATCCCATAGGTGAGTATGCCTGCAAAAAAAAGTTCAAGCTCATGACTGAAGCATAACCTCCGAACCAAACACACGAAGGTTGTTTTAGAACACAAACCGAAAGGTGAACTCCAGTGGACTTGCACAAATTGTGAAGACCAGGTTGCTGCCACCCCGGATGGCACTCAACTTGATTGACAGTAGGTGGTACTTTCGCATTCCTGATCAAATCCACAAGCTTCTTGGTGGAGAAGTTACTAACTCCAAATGCACGAGCTTGCCTAGATGCATATAAGCCTTCCATTGCTGACCATGTCTCTTGGATATTGAGTGGAGCCATATTTTCAGGGTCGAATGTCCTCTTGCCAGGCTTGAGTCGAAATGGCCAATGCATCTATACATCCTCAAAATCAAGTTTAGGTTTCCATAGGTCCTCAATCACATCAAAATGATTCATAAAAGTTTACTCAAGCTTGATTAGAAACAAAATGCAGATTTCATACCAGATAGAGATCAATGTAGTCTAGCTGCAGGTCCTCAAGGCTTTTGCTGAATGCCTTTAAGACATCTTCAGCAGCATGATCACTACACCTGCAAGAGTTTTCAGATTCAAATCGCCAATGGGTGTATGATTCTAAACCAACTGATGGTAAAAAACTAAATCAAATTAGCACTACCATAGCTTAGATGTGATAAACATCTCACTGCGTTTCACAACCCCAGTCAAAAACAGAGTTTTCAATGCTTCTCCCACCTGCATTTTACTGAATACTTCATCTGCAACCCAACTCAGCTCACCAAGAAGAAAATTTTGAAAAGCAAAAATGATTCGAACCTCTTTCTCATTATCATAGGCTCGGGCACAATCTATGTGCCTGTAACCAGCCTGCAATCATACACATGTGGAGCTAGCAATGAAATAATCAATGAAAATGACAAAAACAAAGGAATCAAATTCGCCTCTCCAAATAGGGAAATTGGTGAAGAAATTAAACCTTGACGGCAGCAATGACGGCTTGACC
This sequence comes from Aquilaria sinensis, assembly GCA_005392925.1. Lineage (NCBI taxonomy): Eukaryota > Viridiplantae > Streptophyta > Magnoliopsida > Malvales > Thymelaeaceae > Aquilaria > Aquilaria sinensis. The sequence continues at coordinate 227,198 of SMDT01003057.1, forward strand.
AACTTCGCCAGGAGGTGCCTTCCAAGTTCCCAGGCCAACAGATGGAATCTTAGCTCCAGTATTGAGATTGAAATATGAACACCCATTTCCTTCAGCTTCATCCATGGGGATTTATATGTACCCAAGAAACTAGAACACCAATTTGGTTAGAAACCAGGAATTAACAGTTGTAGGCTGAAGGGAAGAAGAGAGAGAGAGAGCGTCACGTCAGAAGTTGGCGGTGTCGATTTCTTTGGAGCAAATCCAGCCGTTTCTTTTGGATCCTGACATTTGGCATGCACGTGAGGATGATGAGCAACTGCCATCATCATCATCATCATCATCATCATCATTTATTATTATTATTATTTGCAAGATTTTAGGTATTTCATAATCACATTAGGCTCGGATGGATTAGTCGCATTTAATTTTGTAATAGAAGCTTTATTTTTTTATTGGAAGTTTTGAATTCGAGACTGCTTTAAGATTGGATAGATAAAGATAATAATTAGTAAAATTCCTTTATTTGGATAGAAGGAGATTGATGGCCATATATAACCATCATCCCTCCATTTTCTTCTTTCATACTAATTTTGTTATTAATTTAATCCAAATCAAATCCTAATGGTTTGTGTTGTAAAAATTATAATGTGATATATGACGAACATGATAGTGCGATCTAAACCGTTAAAAATGTAAAATCATTATTGAGTTTTAAATTTAAATGACTCATATTATGCTATCACATCAATAAGCAGTCATATAATTGAGACACTTGAAAAGGATTTATTGTTGGGGAAACATGCTCGAAAGGTTTAGATATCACAGGTTTTGGGCAAATGTTAGGTGGTTGATTATGTGACTAACGGTAGGCATGACATCTCCACTCTAGCCGCATCACAAAAGATGGGTATGACTTCCTCCTCTTGTTCATTTCTTTTGTTGTTTTTAAACTACAAAAAAGATCATCTGGGCATAATTGCTTTGTATTTGTTGATCCTTTCTCTGTCCATTTGTTTGTCTAGATAATGAAAGACAAAAATCTATATGCCTTCTCAGTTTTTTCACAAAACTTGTCGGCTTGTCCCTTCTACAAGATGTAATCAGCTTCTCCTCTGCTTTGCCGACTGCGAGAACTTCAATTTACTCATTGCCCTTTGTTTTCTTTAGGTCCAAGCAACATTAATTTCTAGCTACCATCTAAAGTCACATAAATAGAAGTTTAGAAAGCATTTATTAAGTTAAATCTCATTGTCATAAACCCAGAGCCTAAGTCATTCGATTTTCCGTTACAGGGAAAATCAAACAACGAAATTATAGTCTTTCAAATTAGCTATTCATGAAACCTACTAATTGCCAATTACACGTGTTGACTACCTATCAATTGATGAAAACAATTAGATGGAAATTCATAATTCATAGGTTCAAATATCTACTTGCAACAAGCCAATTTTACGGCCACAAAATGGTGCTAACGAAGATATTGAGGCTCCCCCACCCGCCCAACGTGCAATGCCCATGTTCCAACATGGAGTTTGTTTTTGTTGGTGGTTTTTTTTTGCCCTCCCTGCTGCCCCAAGGTGATATAGAATTTTGAGATAAAGATGGCTTGTTAGGCATTGTTGCGGTGCGTACCTTTTTCCCATACTTCTTTCCTTTTCAAATAGACCTTTTCTTCCTCAGGAATTTGGTCAAACAAGTGATGAAGGTAGTGTGCTTACTATATGAAGGTAGTAAGACACAATTGAAGTTACTAAAAGTGTGGGAATACAAATCCTAACATGATAAGAAAATAATGATAAGAGAATAAGAGATATTGCAAATTAAAGGTTAAAAATGGGATAGAAAGGTAGGTAGTGAAACGAAACATGACACACAAAATAAAATATATTGAAGACCACTATACCTTCTCAATCAGAATTAATGAAGAAAATATATTGGAAATGTCACAATGTATTCAAGTGGGTTTTACATAACAAAACAATAAGCTAGATCCCCAGATTGGTCCGTTGTTGAAATCACAAAAAATAATTTTGATATTACTAACAACAAAAAATAAATAAATTTATAGTACAATAGCGAAAATTAGGCTGATTCCCAAGAAATTTTTTTTAACCGAAAGCTTTATGTTCGAAAATTAAAATAAAAGATTGGGAGGGTTTTTTTAAATCCAATGTTGAAATAAATTAACCATAGAATTAAAATAAAATTAATCAATACTAAAAGCACTCAGTTCAGGGTTGATTCATTCTACTTACACAATTGATCATTGAAAGAAAATAGTTTTTTAATTCAGACAAATAAATAGAACTCGCTTTAAAGTTAAAAAGAATCGAAAGAATTCAATACTAAAAATTAACCAGAAAATTAATTTCTTAATTTTGAATCACTAGATATTGAAAAACAATTTTTAATCAACTCAAAATTAGCATTAAAAATAATGAACCAAAAAATTTATTTCAAGCAACAATAAAAAAACTATAACAATTTAACCTGTCTTACTTCTTCTGTCTGATCTAACCAGAAATTAAAATAATTTTCAGTTAATTCACTTACTTCTAATCAAATTCTCTTCATTCAAACGGTTTGAAAAAAAAACCAAACAAATTTGCAATCGCAGAACCAATCCAACAAGTGAAAATGGGGAAATTAATTGCAATAAAATTTTAATTATAAAGAAATAATGTTAGGTTCATTTCCTAGTGCTTGGCCTAGGCCAAATAAATAAAGAGAAACACTATGGAAACATGAAAGACTTGTTAGAGCAAGGCATAGTGGTGTATGTGCTAAATTGAGGACTTTCGGGTTCTAAATGCACAAAGAAAATGGCCATGGAATGGTTACAGAAAAATAAAGTTGGAGGACTACAATACACACTTGAACTAGTGGTGCTGATAAAACTACAAGTCATGAATGAGAACTTTCGGCCATGCAAGCTTGTATGGGGACTAGTAGGACACTAGGCCAATTTTTGGTGAATTTCTTTGATAACCGGTCAAATCTTGTCCCCCACTAAGGAATTAAGTCATCATTTCCTTGATTTGCCTAATTAGCACTTGCCTTGGTACTCGGCCGAAACATGCATAAGAGTAATGGCCATTTCTAACTCTTTTGATTAATGCTTGGCAATGTGAGCCAAGAAACAATGTTAATACCGGAAGATACCTATATTTTAATGACTAAAACAAGGTCATGGAGTCTTGGAGGGTTAAATGAGCCATGCAAATAAGTTGGAGACCATTACGGGCATTAAAAACCATTATGTGCATGTAACCACTTAAACAAAAGGTGATCATTTCGGTCAAGGCTCCCCTTTGTTGTGTTCTTGAAGTTCTTGCCGAAATGGTTTCGGGCTAAAGCCAAAGGGAGGAGGATTGAAGCTTGAGTGAGGAAACAAGCTTTGATTTCGTGATTCCAACTCCTTGAAGTGCTGCCATTGATGAATCAAGCTTGGTTCTTGAAAGCCCAAGTGAAACTGAGACATTCGAGCTGGGTTTCGAGGTAAAGAATCATAGTTCACTTGGTTTCCTTGGAAATTTGTCCATGAACAAATGATTTTTGTGATTAAGTGATAGTTGAAATGTGTTAGGAAGTTTGATTGAAGGACACATTTCGGACTCAAGCATAACCGAGAAGCTCAAGCTTTGATTGAAAAGGTAGGGTTCACTAATTTGCTTGTTTGCTTGGTAATATACCATGATTCAAGTGATAAAATGGCTAAGTGATGGTTAATTATGCTAAATGACCTTAGTTACTTGATGGGCTTATTGAGATGATTCGGTTCTTGAGTATTGATTAGCTAATCAACTATTGGCATGTGCTAGAAATCCTAGTGAATGAGGCCAATTTGCTAGGCATTTTCAGAGCTATAGTGGATGTGGACTAAAATGGTGAAGTATGAGTGCAATGGTGCACAAGGGCACATGTTATGGTTTCGGCCGAATGGTCATTGTGGTGTGTGAGTGTGTATCTTGTGTGCTTGGGTGTTGTTTGTGCTTGCTAACCTCTTTATATCCATACTCTTGCTTATATGTCTTGGTTATGCTAGTATGTTGTATATTATTGTGGTTTTGGTGTTTTCATGTTTTGTTTTGCAGGGCATTATGTGCTTGAGGAGGTTAAGTCTAGAGTTTTACACTCGGCTTAACTAAATAAACTCTTAATTAAGTTGTTATGGTAGTGAACTCTACTGAGTAATTGTTACTTATTGCCCATACTTTTATGTTTCAGGAAAGGACACTCGGCTTGAGTAGTGTTGCTTGAGTTACTAGTGTGTGTGTGCTAGTATAGCTTGTGTGCTAAGGTATGTGCCAATGTTGTGCTTGGCTTGATTAAGTTAATACATTACAAGTCTTTGTTCAAGGTTTCGGCCAAAACTTATGGTTTTAGTTGTGCAGGCTTGTAGAGTGTGGGTCTGTCTAGGTGAACAACAATGGATGTGTGGACTATTGCTCTGATAGTGGTTTTCACCTTTATGACAATGAATATGACCATAGGTCTTGTGCTACAGTGTGTCTTGCTTTATGGCACACTTAAGGCTTTATTTGGGGAGTAATGGTCTTGGCTTGTAAGTATAATTTGGAGAACTTGAACTTTGGTAACCATGGCATGTAGACATGTTTGGTGTACTATGTAGACTACTTTTGTTGTGTACATATGTATGTAGTCTCGGGTATGCCTAGGTTTTGTGGTACAGGGAGTACCTTGGTAGACCAAATTATGCTTGCTTTTGTGGTTTTGGTCATGTAATTGATAAATACTTAAGGGCCAATGAGTGGCGTGTTTTATGAGTGGGAGATGTGTTTTATGTTGTGAACCTCTCATTTATTGTTCATGGCCGAATGTTCATTTGCACTCAAACTTGGATTTCCAAAGTTGTTGCTGCCTTGGGCTTCTTGGTTGCCATGCACTAAGTAGTACACTTGAGCTGCACACATTCTAGACACTTAATTACATTGAATGTATACCTTGCTTGTTATGCAAGTTACCAATTACAGCCTTGCTTGTTTTGCAAGATAACAGTTTTGGGCCCTGCTTCTGTTGCAAGAAACCAACTAGGCATTTCTCAAAAGCCTCCTGGGCCACCTCCCAGGCTTGATACCTTAAAAAAATAAGACTTAAGGTTAAGTAACATTGGTTGGCCGAATTGATTATTGCTAATAACACCCCAGAAAACCCTAGTTGTTAACACTAATCAAACAATTGGGTGAGTATTATACAAAATGAAGGGGTCAGGGCCTGTGTGAGGTGTGACAAATAAGTACTTGAATTTAAAGAAAGTTGCAACAAAAAAAATTAATCCTCAAAACTGGTGTTGGCGATAAAAATTACCCTATTGAACTGAATTAGAAAATTACTCACTCATATTTGGAAGAAAAAGAAAGAAAAATAAAGAAAAACCTAAGCGGTCAAGATGGGGAGAGAGAGCTTTTGCGATCTTTCACCCCTTTTATTGGCAAAAATTCGCCTAAAAAAATGCTAAAAACATAGAAATTCAGGTTGTAAGATGCCTATCAAAGTCTGGTTGTAACCGGACACTCCTCTAATTGGCCAATGCAAGTTGCATGAATTAACAGTCCCAAACTCACCAAACTTCCTTGCTGCTGTCTCTCACAGACCTTTCATCGAACATCTTGCAGGCATCAGAAATTTGGAGAGCCAGCTGCCTTCTTCGAGCTTGGCTTCTGTTTAATCTAGTAGGACCAGCTTCGAGGCTTGATTCAAAATGCTTAAAACTCAGTAGCTGCTGCTCTTAGTCCCGGACCAATGTAAAAAGAATGAAAGAACACGCTATTCTTGTGAGATGAAACCAATCCAATCGATAATCGAATCGGAGGAAATCATTTGATGGAGCACTTCAACCGTTCATGTTTGATTTTGATTAAAAGTAGCGAATTTTGACAGAAACAAGTTCGGAGTGGTGAGAGCACATGCTTGTGCTTAGAGTTCCACGAAGAAGTCTGGCGCCAAGAAGGAAAAATGGAATTTTGCGTCCGGTTTGCTGAAACGGCAACGGACAGTGCTCCCACTTAAAAATTGAATAAGTGACCTAATAACAACTCCACCCATGAAAAGTTGGTCCCAAGTTGAAAAGAGATACTTTATTCATTCTAGTCCAAAAATGCCACCATACCTTCAATTCCTCCAAACACCAAATAATATTATTAATAGCCTTCTTAAGTTAATAAACCAAAGCAAAAGCTAAGGAAATTGTAGCATAAATATATGTATATTATAGATCCATCACATACTTCGAGTTGTTTCATGCCACAAATAAACTCAAACACTTATCTTATTTTCATTGGATATGAGGTTCAAAGAATATATTCAGAGATAAAGTTATCAACACAGATTCTAATAAATCATGATCAAGGGGACAACATAGATACTACTCATTGGTGTTAAATTAGTGGTTGGCATCACACAACATTGTCTTTGCAATACTCTCAAGTGTTACCATATTAACCTGAAATTGGATTTATGATATCTGTTTTGCAAATGTGAGACAATCCTTTAAACTGGTTTCAACTGTACTGACTGTATTGAGAAGAATTAAGTAAAATCAAGGCATAAAAAGAAAAAAAACTTGTACTTTGACTTAGAATATTATGGTCTGCAAGTGCCACTTGTGTTGGGATCAAAATTTCAAGAGAGGAACTCCAAAAGGCTACATCAAAGTGCTATTACCACCCAAGCCAAAGGCATCTTTAGTGCCTAAAGTTGTGAAGTCGGTTAAGAATCCTGTGACTCTTTACTAAGTGGAAAGAGAAGTTCATTAGATTCTAAGAAGAAAGAAAGGAACAAGTAAAACACAAGTTGAACACCCAAAAATGGACACAAGTCTGGCTTGGTGAGTGCAAAAAAAAAAAAAAAACAGTTGGCATCTCAGGTAAAAAAGACAAGGAAATCATGGATAAGCCTAAAGGAATTGTTCAGAGCATTGAAAAAATTAATGGTACAACATCTTGCTCCTGGTCATCTTGGCAATTTATGATTAAGGTATAGAGCGAATTGGGTCACCTCAATTATCAAAATTCTCAACCTTGGCAAGACAATAAGATTGATTTGGTATTCTTAGAATCATCTTTGTTCATCTTCTAGCAACTTTGGATGAAGGACAAAAGACCTATAAATGACAAACTAGGCAATCAAGCTTGTTTCACTGTCGGGAAAAATGCTGGTCCACTATGACAGGACCCTTTCTAAATTAGTTAAGTGAATTGGCTGCATATTGTTGTTGCAACTCATTTTTCAATGGACCTTTTTGGAAAAAGCAAAGTTTGATGTTAGGAGGACAAAGAACAATAACTTAGGAACCTAAATTTTGCAAACTGGGGGGGGAGGGGTCAAAGTAAGGACAATAAAGTTTGAGAACCAAAGAAGCAAAGTATTAGAATTGAGCATGTTTTCCTATTTCACCCTTTGTCATTTCTCGACAAATTCTTGGGTTGGGTCGTTGGTGTTTAGTTTTGGGTGTGTGTTGGAAGTGTCCAATTGTTTGTTTTACTAGAAGACTAAAGTGGCCAACTCTTATCCACATTTGTTGAAAGTGCATGTTTAAGAGATTGACGATAGCACTCCTTGTTTTGAACCTATTCTTTTGTCTTCCTCTCTTTGCCCCATGTCTTGTCTCCTATTCTAAGTTTCTACCACGTATTCAAATTTATAAAAGTTACTGTCAAAGGGTTTTTGTTTAAAATTGTTGGCCAATGTCTGTAATGGCAATAGCTGTGTAGCTGTTGGAACATGGGGTCCATTAGCCATTTGGTCTAGCGGCTAGTCCATGACTCTATGGTGGCCGAAGAGGGACGAACATGTGACGGATATGAAGATGTTAGCTAGATCATTAAATGAAAAAGTTTAAAGGTTTTCAATGTAGAGAAAAAGATTTTTAGGGGTTAAAACTAATTTCTTCCCCTTATACAATCCTACACTGATGTGATGTTTTGCACCCAATATGACAATTTTCATGTAAAAAGGGGTCAAAATGGAACATTTCTCGAGGTTGGGGAGTCTTTATAAACAAAATTAAGGTTGGGGTAAAAAATGAAACAATAATAAAGATTAGGATCCATAGGTGCAATTTATCCTAATCTATATCATAGCAAAAGGAAAAAAAACACATGGCGCTTGTCTAATGCAAGTTGAAATTTGGAAAGACGAAACCACCCTTGAAATAATACAGCTTTATGCGTCGATTCACTGTGCCCCTGCGGCGGGCTTTGCCTCAACGACAAGCGTACTTTCTCGCCATTTTCAGTTCTGGTTCAGTTATATCGATTTAACCCTTTTCACTTGACTGAATCTCTGAGTCCTGAATTCTGACTCCTATACGTTTTCCCAAACATGGGCAACCGGAGATTCGCGCAAGTCTCCACCAGCGACGACGAGGAGGAGGTGCTGCCGCCACGGCCACGGCGGAGGTCCATGGCGTCGGACACCCCGGAGGGCAAAGAAGAGGTCAAAAAGCGGAAGAGAATGAAGCTAGTGGAGGAGGAGGAAGAGGAGGACGGCGGTGGGGACCCGAAGAGGGACAAGAAGGAGGTAGATAGCGGCGGAGAGGAGGAGGAGGACGCCAAGCCGATTGGGCAAGCTGTTAGGGTTTCCGGGAAGGGGAGGGGGAGGAGGAAGCATTATGAGGCTTTCGAGTTTGACGGAAACCAATATGAACTCGTGAGACTTTTCTGCATTCCTCTCGTGGCAGATTTTAGGTTTGCTTGTTTGCATTTTTGGAATTTTTTGGTAGGGCTTTGGCTTATGAATCTAGAAACGCGAGATATTTACTATAGGGTCTCCAAATTTCAACATATATTGAAATTGTGTTTGGTGTTTCTGGCCTGTTCAATCGACTAGTTGTTTCTTTAGTTTTCTTGGTATCTCTTTCTTGTTCCCTATTTGAGGAACTAGGGACCAGACGAAGCAGTTCATGTGTTGTCAGATTGATGCTGGATGTAATCAGGTTAAGCTACTTAATTTTTCATCCATTTGCTGCAAGCATCCTTTTACTGCCTTGAATGGATTTGAAATAGACATGTAGTTCTCTGAATTGGTTTTTGGTTATGTTCCATCTGCGAGTCTGGTCCTATGTGGTCTTCTAGGTCATCTTCCGTGCTCTCTCTCTCTCTCTCTCTCTCTCTCTCTCTCTCTCTCTCTCTATCTTTTGTGTTTTTGGTTGCTCTTTATTGTGATCTTGAATCTTGATAGATACTTTCTCAAACTGCCTGGTTATTCAGGTTCAGTTGATGTTGGAACGAAAGTATGGGTTGATGGGAGAATGGTATCATGTGGATACGTTGTTATACCATCAATTCTGGTATTTGGTGCCTTGGCAGGGAGTCATGTAGACTATGTTTTGGTTCAATTTCTCCTGTTCATGTTAAGTACTTTTATTCTTGTGGAGAATTGATGAGAATGATCATCAAGGAATGTAATCTTTTCTTAACCTCAAATTTTTGTAAGATGGTTTACCTATTTGACAGTGTCCTCCACTTTGTGACCCTTGTGCTGGTGGCTCCTTTATGCTTGATAAAAAATTTCGTGTGCACACTTCTGATAAGGATGCTTGTTACTGAAAATGATCTATGCTGTCTGGGCATCACTCATCCATTTATGTGCCAGGCTCCAAATATATCCAGTTTTATGTATGAAATGTTATGGACCAGTTTGTTGTAACTACCAATGGTTGCCGTTTGTCAGTAGTTTGTCCTTCTGTTTGCTTCTGCATTTATCTTTTTGTCTCATCAAAAAAATTTGATCCATATGTCTGTGCTCTTCTGCAGGAGGATCCTGTACTCTTGGTTCCTGAGGATCAAGATCAGAAACCTTATGTGGCAATTATTAAGGTAAAACTCTGGAAGCCCTTCTTTTCTCAATAAGCTTGTAGCTCTCATGTGAGCAAATAATGAGATTTTATCTTATTGAAGGATATTGCTCAGACCTATAATGGGAGCATCATGGTAACTGGACAGTGGTTTTATCGCCCTGAAGAGGCAGAGAGAAAAGGTGGTGGCAGCTGGCAATCACGTGATACACGGGAGCTTTTTTACAGTTTCCATCGTGATGAGGTTCCTGCAGAATCTGTAATGCATAAGTGTGTAGTTCATTTTGTTCCAATACATAAGCAACTTCCAAGTCGTAAGCAGCATCCAGGTTTCATTGTTCAAAAAGTTTATGACACTGTGGAGCGCAAACTTTGGAGGCTAACTGATAAAGACTATGAGGATACTAAGCAACATGAAATTGATCTTCTAGTTCAAAAGACTTTAGCACGACTAGGTGAACTTCCAGACATTGAGGCTGAAGATGGTGTTTTGCCTGCTGTTGAGCAGGAAGATCAATCGAAGAGCAAAAGAGCCCTAAGGAAAAAAGGAATCTCCCCTCTTGATGTTACTAGAGATGAGGACACCAAGAGTGAACAAAATGTGAGAGCTGAAACACCTGGAAGCTGTGCAAGTAACACTGAATATAATGCCATCTTGGTAAAATTTAAGGTCTTAACTGGGGAAACTCATCGTGATAAATGGTTAGAAAGGCTTCTCCATGGAACCCAGTATATTTGCATACCTGATGGCGTACAACCAGATGACAAGGGAATAGGTGGTTCCAATGACATTGAAGCTGGAAAAGAAGACAAGCCTGCAAAAGAATCTCAAGTGAAGCCTTCTAATGTAGTAGTGCTTTTCTGGTCCCTACTGTGTTGTTTAAATAGAGACATTTCTGAGTACCTGATTGTTGTGTTTTGGTGTTTTCAACTGCATTTAAGGATTTTTTTTTTCCCATTATTTCTTTTCTGTTTTCAGGACGGCAAGTCCTTTCCCTGGCCTGATGCTGCTGTTCCTGCGGTGACTGCACTTGAGAAAGCTGCTCATGATGCCCTTTCCTCTGACTTCCAGAAGTATAACCAGAAATTACGACAACTAGTGTTCAATCTAAAGGTTTAAGGCTTCTTGCTTGTATTCTTCAAGACAGGAACTTGCTTTGATAAAGATGCTAATATTTTTCTTTGGCAGAATAATCAATTATTAGCTCGACGCCTGCTAAATAAGGAGTTGGAACCATCAAAAATACTGAATATGACCCCGCAAGAGTTGAAGGTATAGTCATTCCACAAAGCTGTTTTTCATGTGTTTATCATGATTAGAGCTATCAGTCATGAAGTGACAAATTCTTTCAGTGTTCTCAATACTACCAATTATCATTTAACAGTTTAAACTGGTTCCTTTTAGAGAACTTGCTGGTTGAGGGATTCTTCTAATTCAAGTGCTCGATTGTGCAGAGTTTATAATGATGTTATCAGTTCAATTGTCCTCTAGTCAAACAGAGACAAGGATGAGCATGTTGAATCAACTTCAACTGATAGTAATCAGTTAAAGTGCCTGCCGTTGTTGAAATGCTTATTTCTGGTTTGGGATTTACACCATCATGACTATTGTTGAAACCATTTCTTTCTTGGGATTTTGGGGCTACCATTATGACAATTATTTGTCCTTAAAAAATTGCATGGTGATGAGAAAAAGTGCTTCTCCTTTAGCTTTTATCTTCCATTTCTTTTACCCCTTCCTTTTAAGTGTGCTTTGTTTAGAAAGAGATTCACCTTCTCCTTTAGTTTAGTGATACACTAAACTCTGCGTTATCCTAGGCTTAGTTGTCATTTTGAGATTCAATTCTGTTTGCCGAAGGTGAATCTTTTTCTAATTGTTGCATTTCCATTTTTAGTTCGTCAATTAATAATCTGGCGATAATTGCTCCTTGTTTTTCTAATCTTTTTTTACTAACACGTGTGACATGTGTGAATCTTTAGGAGGGTTTAACAGAAGAAGAGACCGCTAAAAAGGAGCCTGATGAGTCAGAGCGCATGCAGGTGCTAATTCTTTTCGAGTGCTTTTCTTTAATTGTTGTAAATCTCCCAGGGCTGAACTTAAGGCCCTATTACTAATTGAATCTCTTCTGTGTATGTGTGAAACAGATGACTGATGCTCGATGCAAAAGATGCAATGAATTTAAAGTAGCAGTACGGGACATAATTCAAGCAGGACATGGCGACCGTTATCAGGTTACCTTGTTTATTCTAGACTTCAGTGTAGAGGCAATTCATTTGTGTTTCTATGCATCAGTTCTAAGTAGCATTTCGGTGATACTAAATTGAGTATGCTGAGCTCTTCTCTTGAAGGTTTGTGTTTGTACACTTTTCATATATGTCATTTGCTTGTATAGTCATGTAAGGGCACGATAAGCTTCACGACAGCAGAATGACAACTATCTCACATGCTACTGAATCTTGAACATCCATTTTTTATTATGAAATGTGACTTCATGTCCATTTGATTTTAGTAAGTTTTGAGGATCAGCAACGATTGGATGACTTTTTTTCCCTTTATTTTTTGTGGCATTGTCCGAGGGCAGTTAACAAGAGTTACAAGTACTTGCTATGTTGTCAATTTGCTGTCTGATGTATGAACTTGTATAGTTATTGTCAGGAATCAGTGGCATTGGCATTCAGTGTTCTCTTCCTAGTTCTTTTTACTGATGTTATCAGTTTCTTCTCTTATGGTTGTTAGTTGGAGTGCATTGCTTGTGGAAATGTGTGGTATGCTTCGAGGGATGAGGCATCCATGCTGACAATTGAGGCGCTGAGCTCTTCAAAAACTGTTGGCGAAGCACTGGCTGCTACCACCAAGTTTGAGAGGCTGGATGAGGCTGGCAAGTCAAGTGAAGCATACATGCCTGTTCTGGAGACACAAAAATCATTCGGAAAGTTGAAGAATGAAGCCAAACCCGAGACTCCGAGGTCTCCATGTACCAGTCTTCTAGAGAAGGTAGTGAAATGAACTTTTGTTGTAGAATGCTCCCTTGTACAGGTGAATGCTCTTGGTAGGCGTTCAATAATAGTGGAAAAAAAATATTTACCCAGATGGTTATTGTACGAATCGGTATAGTAAAAAAAAAGGATTTACCTAGATGGTTAGTGTACGAATCAGTTTAGTAATGTACATGTAGAGTGATAATGGGCCAGCAGTTTTTTTTTTCTGTAACTCATTTTTTGGGTTTTGGGTTTTGATTGGAGATGAATTCCAGCAAAGTGGAGAATGGAAGTCCTTGCACCTAATCTGGGAACCTCAATGCCGCCAGGTCGAATACTTGTCATTGTTATATATCCTTGTCTCTATGCAAAAGTTTAAAGAGTGCCGCAAGTATGATTTCATTTCAAGGTCAAGATGATAAGCTCTAACCTGACTTTTAGTCATAGAAAATGGATTGCAAGCGAAAGAAATATTCAGACAACTTTAATCAGTTGGAAGAAACAAGCAGGGTTGGTACATGAAAAACTGTTGTCTAAAACAATTGAATGAAGATTCTGTTCGGTATTTAAAGTGATACAACTTTGACCAGAGTTATTATTATCGAAACATTATACATAATTTGGTTGTTCTGAAGAGCTTACTCTTTGCTGCTCATTAACGGTAACTCGGACGATTGAAGAAAGGATTAGAGGTTTGAATGACCAAGCGGAGCTATAAAAAATAGCGTTAGTACTTCTGGTGGAATTTTTTTTTTTTTTTAACTTATGAGTATCTGTACAAGTGTATAAAATTGAGAGTACATAAATATCTATGGAGAAGGAAATACCTAATTTTTCAGAACCAATGTATGTGACATTTAAGAAAAAAAATAGTAGTGGCGGGGGTTCAAACCACCAGCTTCAGCAGGTCCTCATGCCTTAATCACTGGATAGAGATGCTCGAACTTCTGTATATGTGAAAAACGGAAACTCACATTAGAAAGGTCCCATTTCAGCACCTATTGGTATCACTATAGGACAATTAGGTACAATAAGAGGATATTCTAGGCGCATTAGAAAGAGGGAAAAGGTAAGGAATAGCAGATTGTGGACCGCTTGCGGTGGTATTCATCAGTCTTATTCCAAGAAGATTAGGTAATTAAAATAAAGAAGTACACCAACATGGTGCTCCAAATTAAAGTAGTTTTTGTCTTATTAATTAGCAGCAGTTGGGATTTCCCGGCACACAAACGCAAAGATTGAATTGGCATTGGAGAACAGGAAATTGCACACTTTGGAGCTCAAAAAACTGGTGTTTGGGCCTCCACAAAAATAGACCTACAAAAGCTCATAGCACCCGTTACTTATATACAGCAGCAATATTAAGAAAATTATAAGTTTTTTAGTGCATTTAGAATTGCTCTAGAAATTTACTTTATAAAATTGTTGAAAAGCACTCAACTAAACTAAACTGTTGTGAGCAACAAAGTGAAGAAAAAAGTAACTTTGAAAGAAGTCTCCATGTCGGCTTGCGTTGAGAGATTAAGAGACGAATGTGAAATAAACTTAAAAAATTCAATCTGTCGTAAGAAGTGCTTTGACCTTGCTTGCTGTGATTTATATAAGCTTCCTACGTTTAATTCGAATTTTTCACATAAGGACATTTATGGTGTGCTTTGATTTCAAATTTCCTTATGAATGTTTCCAGGAAAAAAAAAAAGTTGATTGATTTATGTCAATAAGATAACATATATGTTTAATTTTCCTAACGAAAGGATCCTTTTAGGTCATAATTAAGCAACGGAAATTCCTTTCATGACGGAAATAAATGTGATAAACTTTCAACCATTAGTAAATATTGAACTTGAAAGTCAACGGATTGCTTTGTTGTTGTTTTCATTTTTTTGGGACTTTTTTTTTTTAAATAGATTTGTTTGGAGAGTATGTCTTATACGCACTTGGTGTATGCATTCTTTTTTATCAGTTTATATTAGGAACCTTAGTATTCGCTTTTGTATTTTTATTAGTTCATCCATAGAGGAGATCAATATTCTGTTCAAATCAAAAAAACTAAAAAATCAAAATAAATTGATAATTCAATTATGTCAATTCGATAATTTGGTTCGGTTTATGTTGAAACCGAATAATAAAAATTTTGGTTTTAATTCAATTTCGATTTTGAATATCAGCTAATTCGGTAACTGAGTTAACTGGATTTTTTATTATTAGATTTTTTTTTCAATTTTTTCATAGACAATAAAGCTACAAACTAACCTAAATTAGTTTGAATTCTTGTTTTTTTTTTTTTTCATAGATAATAAATCTTCTATATTGAATGAAATGTGAAAAGAAAAACACTCTCTCATAAAATCTCACTCGCATTTTTTTTTTTCCGGTTAATTTGGTTTGGACCGAACCAAACTAAAATATTTGGTTCGGTTTGAGTTTGGTTTCAAAGACTAATTTGGTTTATTTGTTTTCTTATAATCTAAAATAAAAAACTGAATAAACCGACTAATTCAATTCTGTTTCAACTGAATAAACCAAATGATTACCCCTATTCATATGTATTATTTTATTAGATTTTTTTCCTTTACAAATGTTATATATTTTTTTATTTATTACTGTTTGTTCTTTTTAAGTTTTTATATATTCTTGATGTTTGATTTGTTTTTTTTTTCCAATAGTATCACTTTTTTATTTTTTTATTCTAAATTAATTATTAATTACTATTTGTCCAACATACCTTTATGATAATTCCCTTTGTAGTGTGATCACTCACCTTGCATGATGATCCTTTTAGATAAAATTGGTGAGCTAGCTGTACAAAGGATTGTCAAAAAATTATGAACATACCTTGGACTTCCACCAATATGATCTATTGTAGAGTAAAATGTTGTAAATTTTTTTTCTTTTCTCATTTTTCATTTTTCATTTTTTTTGGTTTCCTCACTTTTTTTAATAGGTCATTCATGTCATTAGTTATAGACTATATTTCATCTAATAACAAAATAAAAACCTGAGATATGAAGGATAATTGACTCAATTACAGGCTTTATGTCCCAAATATACCATACCAAAAGAGAATTTCCATGAATGATCCGGGTGATTTCGATATCCATACTTAGAGGTCTAAGGAGATAGACCAAAAGAATTATAGAAAAATAAATAAACCAATATACTAATTGGATATACCGACACACTGATTGAAACCAGTTCAAAGTGGGACTAACATAGAAACCAAGCATAAAGCTTAAACAAGCTCCAAAGAAAATGAAAAAAAATAAAATAAAATAAAAATGAAACACAAAACACCTAGTCCTTTATTTAGATATTGTTCACCATCACTTCAAACTCTGCTTCGTCTTCTTCTGGTTTAGCTTAACCACCTCAAAAATGGTAAAAAAAAAATAAAGACATCAAATTACAATGATGAGGGCGATTGGTTGATATATATAGGATAATAGATCAACCAATCGAAATTGGAATGAAAGGCTGAAAACCAAATGCGGCCAGCTATGTTGCAAATTGAAGGAGACAAAGGACTGAGAGGGTTATTTGTTTTTCTGTTTTTTCTGTAGCGAGGGTTGAGGGAGGTAACTCATAGTCCCTATTATATTTTAACCATTTGCATTCGTTTCCTTGAACTGGAAGAATCATTCACACAAACCATTGAGTGGTGTTTGTCAGGAAAAAAATTCAACTATTATGATGGATAATGTCAGTTTATTAAAAAAGTTCATAATTCCACCATCCCAAATATTGCCGATCAAGACTCTTGTACACTTTGCGATAAAGGGTGCGATAAAGGGTGTAGTTAAAAGGGGGGAAAACAGCTACTAAGAAAGATAAAATGTGAATTTATTCAAAAGGGTTCAATTTTTTCTTTTACAAATTTCACAACAAAGATCATTGAGGCTCTTCTATATAACCTTTTGCAACAAAGGGTGTAGTTTAAAAAAGAAAAACTAATTATGACGGATACAATGTGAATTTATTCAAAACGGTTCATTTTTTTTTCTCCGAATTTTGCCATCCCAAAAATCGTTAAGGCTTTTGTAAACTTTGCAATAATGAGTTTTGTTGGGAAAATAACAACTATTATGATGAATAAAATACATGTGAATTTATTCAAAAGGGTTCATATTTCTTCAAATTTCACCATCCCAAAGATCGTCAAGGCTCCTATATGTGCCATAAGCTTCATGAACATAAAAGGCACCAGTTGCGAACCTCTCCTGCAATATCAAGTAGTAAAATTAAACAAGTATTAATGCAATAGTTTTCGAGCAATTCATAATTTTGTTAGTTGACATTGTTTAATTAGATGAATTATAATAGAAATAATAGTTGCAATAAGTTAACAAAAATTGGATATATATATATATATAGATAAAGATGAGATTTGCCATACCAATGAAGTTGAAGATGAAGTTGATAATAAGTTAGCTCATCACCTGTTTAATCTCAGAAAACTGCAAGAACATGTCTTGGGGAATCGACCAATGAAAAAGATCAAGATTTTCCTTAAGTCTTGACTCGGTTTTACTCTTAGGAATCACACTGTGCCCTGCTTGTAAGCCCCAACGTAGAACCACTTGTGCAGGGGTCTTCCCCAGCCGCTCTGCTGTTGTCTTAACAACCGGACGATCAAGAACATTTCTCTCCTCCGGCCCCCAGAATGGGGAACCTAATGGTGAATATCCCTATATATGATCAGTAAAAGTAATTAAAAGTAAGTACTTTGAACATATATATATATATATATATATATATATATATATATATATATATATTTACATAATAAACTTGTACAAAAACCTCTTGTTTTTACTCACTGTTAAATGAACTCCGTGGGATTGACAAAACTGGTGCAATTTTGGCTGCTGCCATGCAGGATGCAACTCCACTTGATTAACAGCAGGAGGTACGCGTGCAATTGCCAAGAGGTCACTGAGCTTCTTTGTAGAGAAATTGCTAACACCAATAGCTCGAGCCTTTCTAGACTCATATAATGCCTCCATTGCTCTCCATGTACTGGGAATGTCCGGTATTGTTAAGTTGTCGGGACAGTACGCATCTGACTTTGTCCCCTTCTTAAAGCTAACTGGCCAGTGAATCTTCAAAGTTGACAGTTAAATTTCAGAGGTAGTTCTAACATTTAATAATTAAGTTACTAACCTATTGGCCATTTTATTTTATTTTATTTTATTTTCACCCTAACACTACAAGAAAAATTGAATTTAACGACGGTAAAAAACCGTCGCTAATTATAGTCAGTAATATTCTAGTGAGACTATAGCGACGGCTGTTAGTCGCTAAATTTTAGTGACAGTTTACCGTCGCTAAATTAGTGACGGTTACGCATTACTAAAGTTAGCGACGGCGTACCGTCGCTAACTTAGTGACGGTTGGCCATCGTTAAAATTAGCGACTACGTACCGTCGCTAATTTAGTGATGGTTGGTAGTCGCTAAACTAAAAAAAAATAAAAAAAAAAGTTTGGGTTCTCATGTGGCTGTCATTTTTTATGATAAATTGTTATCTCATTGAACATAAAATAATTGCTTTTGAATACACTACCAGAAAAATGTAAATATTATAGCTGAAAATTGTGTGACGTCTCAAATTCTCACACAACATAAATTATTTCAGTTGATATAATACAAATATATTTAGATTGTAGATATTTTTTTCCTCACGAAACAATTTTAATATTATAAGAATTTTATTTACGTTATTGAGATCCTTCTATCCAACAAGTTGTTGTATCTTTACCATTACAACAAACAATTTTGTTTAAAGAAACAAAATAATAAAACAAAAATATTAATACACAACGAATGCATGTGCATGCGCTAAATATCATGACACGTAATTTAACTTCTGCTGATTTTTCAACCCAATTAGTTTGTTGTTGCTATGTAGGGACTGATATCCGTCGCTAAAATTTCACCAGGTTCTACATGACAATTTATCGTTGCAAATTTAGTGAAAGTTAAACGTCGCTAAAGTTTGTGGTTGGTTATCTTCGCTAAATAAGTGACGGTTATGCGTCACTAAAGTTACTGACGGCTTAAAGTCCCTAATTTAGTGACGGTTATGTGTCACTAACATTAGTGACGGCTTACCGTCGCTAATTTAGTGACAGCTATACGTCACTAAATTTTAGTGACGGCTTAAAGTCGCTAATTTAATTACGGTTATTCGTCGCTAACATTAGTGATGGCTTACTGTCGCTAATTTAGTGACGGTTATATGTTACTAAATTTTAGTGACGGCTTAAAGTCGCTAATTTAATGACGGTTATGCGTCACTAATATTAGTGACGGCTTACCGTTGCTAATTTAGTGACGGTTATGCGTCACTAAATTTAGTGACGTTTATGAGTCACTAAATTTTAGTGACGGCTTAAAGTCGCTAATTTAGTGATGGTTATGCGTCGCTAATATTATAATTGTATAATTATAATTTTTAATTTGATTAATTAAGCATACAAATCTCTAAATATTTTTTAAGTAATTAACAAATAATATATTTAATAAAAATTAAATTAATTTAAATTAATTTATTGGCAAATAAGACTTAGCCATTTTTTAATATTTTATCATCTCATTGTGGCTTAATGTTATTAGAAATAGGTTAATATGTTAATAACTAGCGATAGCCAGAAGTCGCTAGTTTTAAGCGACGGCCAGAAGACGCTATGCGTTTTATTTGTAAGTCACCGCATCTTCTCTCCTCTCCGGACGCACTCTTAGAGTTCTTCTCTTCCCTTTCGATTGCGAACCTCTGCTGCACTGCTCCAATCTTCTCTTCCTCCTCTTCCCCAGCGCCGTTATTGCTTAGCCTTTGCTTTTCTCTTCATCTTGTTCGCTGATAAGGCATTCTCCATCCGTGTTTCAGATCGGATCTCCAATCCGCGGCTGGGCCCGTCGGAGCCGCACCTGAGGACCGCCGTTTTCGGTCTCGACAGATTCTGGAGATCCAAGTCAGTTTTCGGCTGCTTGAATGGTGTCGCACACACCACAGCCGGTTACGCTGGCGGTTCCAAAATCAGCCCCGAATACAGAAGCTGTGGCAATCAGGCTGAGTCCGTACAGGTCGCCAATTATTTCTCGCTTTCCACTTCGATCCAAGTCTCATTCTTTTGAATTTTGGGTGTGTGTAGCTTCTGTATTTTCTTGCAAATTCCATGGCCTCTGGGTCTTGTTTCTATAAAGATCTTGCAGCTGTAAAAATGGCAAATCCTAACCATTTGGAGAAGTGCTTGAAATGTCTACGTGGAAAACATACCATTTAGACCCTTAATCTACGGTTTTTATTGGGAAAAGATATGTTTCTTGTTTTTTAATTTTGCTTTAATTTCTTTATTCATCATTTCCTGTTTGAAATGACCACTTTCTATAAAAAAAAACTGAAGCTTAATGATGTTTTTCCATTGTTGAGCAGGTGGAATATGACCCCAAGGTGATTAGTTTTAGGCAGCTTTTGGAGGTTTTCTGGTCAAGCCACGATCCGATGCAGGTTTTTGGACAAGGTCACTTGTATTCAGGGCACAACTGTGTGGTCCACTGAGAGATAGGAATACACAGTGCATAAAAGTAAAAGATATGGATGCCCCTGTGTTCAAGGTTTATTTACTCTCTACTCTTGATTATTTCTTACCTTACTCTGTATCTATAAAAGAACTGAGGTTTTGTATTTGTTTAATTTTCTGTCAGATATGGTTAGAGCATTGTACTTTCTTTGGCTGATGCATGTCTTCCGAGTTCTCTGTGTTGATGTAATTTAAGTTATTTTAGTTAGGTCTTCTTTGTGGTGTGGGTTACCAGTCAAATGTCCATGTCTGTTTCCACACTTTTTCGGTAGATTAAGTTCACCCAACTCTGCTATTAAAGCTGTCTGATCTTTGTTGTTATACATGCTAAAAGGTGGAAAAAAAGGTTTGACACTTTGGCATAGGGCACAAGATACAAGAGCAAGAGTTATGTGCTAGAGCATATCTCAGTTTTGGTTTTAGCTCATAATAATGAGATGTATATGTACATCATTAGTGTCATTGAGGAGTTTGGGCAAGGTTGTTCTGTTGGTATGCATCTCAGCTCTAGTGTTTTTCGCAGCTGGAAGGATTCAATCATTGTGCTACAAACAACTAAATCACTGTTACCTTTCCCCGAGGAGTTGAAGATCGTTAGCCTTTGTTGCGAGGCTATAGCATCCAAGGCGTGTGTGGATGCTTCCAGGCTATAGCATTCACTTATATTTTTTTTTTTGCATTCACTTATATCCAAGTAGAAAGACAAGCTAAGAACAATTACAATATTACTCGTTTAGATGGATAATGTACAACGTATGGTACCTAATCAAAGGATGAAGTATTAAACTGGAGGTACATAACATGAAACTAATGAGTAGAATGTCTGAATTGTGTAGGAGCAGAATTAGTGCCTTTTATGCAATATTGGATTCTGTGTCAATCTGGCTTTTGTTGCTGTTGGAGTTCTACAGTTCCTCTGAATATGGTTAACATATAATTAGATTGCGTTAACATGGTTGATACTGGCATGGAAATCGACTTCATGGAATCCTGAACACTAAAGTCATTTGAATGGAATCAATGCTGAAGTTTTAATCATGATAGCATCTTGTTAATGCTGCAAAAGCACTACTATATACTAATAATAGGCATAGTTGTACAGCACAAAGGCAGGTTGACTGGGTTTTACGCCTGAAATCGTAATGCGTAAGTGGGAATCATAGGTTGGATGCACTTTGTTGCTGATGCTAGACTTTAAAATGGGGATTTTTATTCCTTTAGGAACGGATTTTGGTCTTCACTGCTGTACTTTAGGAATCAGACCTCCTATTGTTTTATACTGAAAGAACATGAAAGCCTAGTTACAAAAAGGAGGTTTTTTAGCCATTGTTTGTCCACAGAATACATTGGAGTGTATAGTTCGTATCTGCTACTGTCAGACTGTTGGGCATGTTACTTAACAGTTTCTAACTCTTGTTCATGGTAAATGTACCTGTGCAGTTGATACTTGATAGTTTTCTTATGTTTTGCGTAGCATTTTACGTTCTTGTGTTGCAGGCTACTGCAGCAAGTCCAGCAGTCGGATCTCTTGTTTGGGTGGAAGACCCTGATGCTGCCTGGATAGATGAGGAAGTGGTTGCTCTTAATGGAAATGAGATTAAAGTTCTCTGTAGTTCAGGCAAGACGGTGAGT
Organism: Aquilaria sinensis; assembly: GCA_005392925.1. Classification (NCBI taxonomy): domain Eukaryota; kingdom Viridiplantae; phylum Streptophyta; class Magnoliopsida; order Malvales; family Thymelaeaceae; genus Aquilaria; species Aquilaria sinensis. Next base: position 249,186 of record SMDT01003057.1, read on the forward strand.
GTACATCTACTCATAGGTCTCAAATGCAGAAGTGAAGCTTTTATGGTTTTGGCATGTAGTTGGTGAAAGCAGAGTTGCTGTTGACCTTCAGTTCTCCTGTGTGTTTAGCTTTTGTTCATCTGATAAGCGAGCATTTTTTATTGTTGAAAATTTGCAGTTTGTGTGTTACATTAATGATACTGCATCCTAATTGTAGTTTTCCTGTTTTGCTGAGTATCTGGCCTTAAATTGTAGGTCTCTGTGAAAGCTTCCAGTGTCTATCCCAAAGATCCCGAAACCCCACCAAGTGGGGTGGATGATATGACAAAGCTTGCTTACTTGCATGAACCAGGAGTCCTTCAAAATCTTAAATCAAGATATGATATTAATGAAATATATGTAAGTTTTCACTAGCTTATGCTTGTTGCGGTATCTTTGAGGATGTGTTTCTTTTCATTTTCCATGCTTCCCCCATGTTCTTTTAGGATGGTTTGGTTCATGTGCTTCTTTTGCTTTCTACTCATACTGTTTGATTAACAATTTCACTAATGGTGCCTCCAGACATATACAGGGAATATACTGATTGCTGTTTTTGTTCTAATTAGTAATATTCCTTTACAGTGTGTTTGGATTAGGTACCTTCACTTCACAAAATTCTTGGAAAATAAGATACCTAATGTTCTAGTGTTTAGTTAGGTTAGCAAATTAATTTCTAGCAATCTCATTTTTTAAAAGAGATGTTTTATTCTCGATCTTTAGGAAATGAATTTTGTACTTAAAGTTGGGAGATTTCACTTCCCAGGAATTTTCTCAAAAATCCTATTGTTCTAGGATTTTTAAGATCATTGTACCAAATGCCTCCTTAAGCCTAAAATCTTTTTCTCCTTTTGGATTTTAATACAAAAGGCTTTTGTATACTGCAAGCAAGTTGTAGTTCTTCAGTGTCAAGCTGTATGCTATATTGTTTTATTGGAAATTAATTTAGTGACATGTTTTTGTTGTTTCGGCTTCTCATGGCTGACGTTGTAAATTGCCTTATAGTTTTGAACAGTTCTGCATTAATTTGACAAACGAGAAGCTGCAACAACATTTCAATCAGGTTTGTTCAGTAATGCACGTCTGCTCTTTCAAATTCCTGTCATTTTTTGGGCTATTTCTTTTTTGTTTGTGATACATACATGATAAGTATACAGCATGTTTTCAAAATGGAGCAAGAAGAATATAAAAGGGAAGAAATTAACTGGAGCTGGTACAACAGAGGGTGGAAATGTCCTTGTTGCTGAGGTGACTGAGCTGATACGACATAGGGTGTAAATTTCCTTTCTTTAAGGGCTTATTAAGTAGTCTCTGTGCTGGACTTGGTTTATATTTTATCTTTCGTTATAGATACTTGATCTTGTTATGTTGCTGTAAATGACGATGTGGGAAGTGTTGATCTTGTTATTAAGTGCCACTATTTTTTCCATGTTACCAAATTGGTACTACTTGTGTCCACTACTTTTTATTTATATCATCTTCAACAGAATAAAATAATTTCCAGCACCCTGTTTAGTTCCAATATTAAATTTTATCATGAAAATAATTCTAAGAATCAAGGTAATCTCTTTCTGTGGCTCTTTCAGTTTACTGTTAGCACTGATCGAGCATACAAGGTTAGCTTGGAGTTTTGTTATCAAAATAAAAGAGAGGTTAAGTTCCAACAAATCATTCAATAAACTGTTACATGCATAATGTAACTGATCACACTAAGTAGCGACGTACGTGAATCAATAACTACCGACCTACATTAGTTAGTAACCACAAGAAATAGTGACGGTTACAAGTCACTAACTAGCAACGGTTACGCGTCACTAACTAGCTACGACTATGCGTCACTAACTTCACCAACTAATGACGGTGACACGTTACTAACTAGCAACAATCACAAGTCACTAGCTAGTGACGGCTATGCGTCACTAACTTCACTAACTAGCGACGGAAAAAGGTCGCTAAAGTGCCGGCCGATGAACCACCGGAAAATTTGTGACGGTCTTGTTAGCGACCTTTGGTTGTCGCTAATTAGCGACGGTAGCTATCGCTAATAAATTAGCGGCGAGTAGATTAGCAATAGACCGTTTAGCAACGGTGTGTCGTCGCTATGTATTCTGTAGCGATGGCAAGCCGTCGCTAATGGCTGTCGCTAAATCAATTTTTTCTAGTGGTGTGAACCAAATCAATCTGTTGGCTATGCTAGTTTATGCAGGTTATGGTGCGGTTTGAGTTCTAAAAATTAAAAACCAATGTATATGTGGTATGGTTCGGATTTTAATTTTGAAATCTTGTAAACTTGGATCGAACCGCATCCTTAATAACATTATAGAAACTTCTATTTGAGGATGAGGAAAGAATTAATGAGCTTGAATAAATTGAATCAGGTAAAATATTTTCTTTTGTATTTGTGGTTAGTATATTGTATGATATATACATAATGATACATTTAATTTGTAATTTATTATTCTACAACTTTACAAAATTTTTCAGGGTAACGCAGATATCACTTGTTGTTGGTGTTAATTGATAACCATTCCTTCACTGCATATTTTTTCTATGTAAGCATGTTCTCATCTTTAGGAATTTATTGTTCATAATTTTAATTCATTTTGAATGTCTTACAACTCATACTTAATGGTTCTATATTGCATTTGAAGTCAAGATCATTACGAATAAGAAGTTGAAATATTTTGAGGTAATTTTGCACTCTAAATAAGTATGAGCTTTGACAACCTTATGTAACAGGAGCTTTAGACTTCATATACTATTTTTGTATTTTGTAATAAAAAGTTTATTTTGTGCTTATGATGTTCTAAAGTATGAAATTGTTGATATTTCGTAAAACTATTTAGTTTTCAGAACAATATATTAACATTAAGACAAGTGTTATGAAGTAGATTAAATTGTTTTACATGATAGAAAAGATAAACCGGTTAAACCGAATCGCACCAAATCACATTCTATGCGGTTTGGGTTTTAATTTGAGTTTTGTGGTAAACGGTGCAGTTTAATTTTATATTATATAACTCGATCACTTATATGTTGCAATTTAGATTTAGGGTGAACCCAATCAAACCCACACCGTAAACACCCCTGGCATAGTATGGAAGGAATGTCGAATTATGTTTTAGAAAAAGAAGTTCAAACACTTCGGTGTGTTTTGAAAAGTTGGAGTAGAAATGTTTATGACATGAAGACTTCCGATCTGAACATTGAGGACCAAGTTTTGGGTCTCACATAAAACTTTCTTCTGCCTGAGCAATTCCACTACGATACACAGCAGTTGCTTTTGGCACAACTTCACTACAGCCAAGCCAACTTTCACAATGACACGATCATGCACCACTAGACCACAAAAGTGGAAACCAGTCGAAAATAAATGTGTATTTATAAATTTTATAAAAGTTTAAGGATTAAATGTGTAATTTTTATGTTTCTAATTTGTGAATTTATAAAAAGTTCAAGGATGAAATATGTAATTTTTTAATTCGTAATTTTCAAACAATTATGAACCGAATTGTAAAAAGATACGTTTAAATCTGATCTTAGACTTATAGTTTTTAATCTCTTCCAATTGAGCCCCGGCTTCCATATTAAGGCAAAAATTAACAAAATATCACATATGCAAATGGAATAATCTACTTAATTAATGACTAGTGGTTGATTTGAGCCAACTACAAAATATTGATGGTTTATTCAGCAAAAAAGGGTTAATGGCCAATTGGTGAAATATTACTGGTTTATACATTATTTTTTTGCTTAAATTAATTAGCTAATTTTTTTTAATTTGACACAAATATTAAAAAAAAGGGAAAAAATTTGTATATTATTTTCACAATTGATGTTCACTTTTTACAAATAAAATAAAATATAGAGAAAGTGAATATGGAAATAATAGTTTGAAGGATAATATAATAAAGTAATTTATTAAATATAGAAAATGTTATAAATATTTAAGATGACTTAAAAAATATTAAAAAGAATTTGGAAGAGAGAGCATAAGACAAGTTTCATTTTTTTTTTAAACAAATGAATTATTTACAAGCGGAGTTTTTGTTATGTCAACGTACCAGGTAGAGATCCACATAGTCAAGCTGTAGGTCATGTAAAGTTATCTCGAAGCTTACAGGAACATCTTCTGGCAAGTGATCGGAGCCCCTACACAGCCACATAGAATGTAGCGGGGTTTTAGACAGGGAGCGGACCTAAACTTTTTACAAAGTAAGGACTAATGTAAATATTTTCCTAAAAGTTAATTAGAGTTAACCCCTAGGTTTAGGTGAAATTGCTTTTTCCAATTCATAGTTAAAAAATCTACACTTCCCCCTGCACTAGGGGGAGAAAATTGTTTGACATTTGAAGATAAAAAATTAATAACTGAAACTGATAATTGACTATCAAATTATTATTAAATAATTTGAATTTATTCAAAGACGGTACCATGTAATTTTAATTAGAATTTAAAATTTTAATATCAAACACTATTTAAAAAAAAGGTCACATCTAAGGGGCAACGGGTAGACTATGGAAAACACTGTTTGACATTTAGAGATGAAAATTTAATAATTTGAAATGTTAACTATTTATCAAACTATTATTACAAATTTTAAATTTACTATAAAACAAGTATCATGTAGTTTAAATTAGAATTTGAAAATTTGACGCCGCACACTATTGAGGAAAAATGTCAACTCCAAGGGGCAAATTGTAGATTGTGAAATTAAAGGTGGCAAATTATAATTTTACTTAACCTCAGAAGATAAAACTATAATTAACCATTTCCTAAACTATACTAGTATTCCTTATAGGGGAAGCAGACAAACAAAAAAAAAAAAGCTATGATGTATTTACCCTTCAAAGTTAAGGACAGAACTGATATTCTACCATTTTGAGGGTATGTTTTCTATTCGCGGAAATGTAGATCCACCCTGGCTTTGGGCTTTTAATATGGATCCATGTTCATTTGAAACGTCCAAGGCATATATCGTCAATAAATATATCCAAAAATGCTGGTAATATCTTTGATACATAACAGATCTTTTAATTATTGAAGCAATTGTAAGCAATTGTTTGATTTTTCTTCTACCAAATACGGCTAATTGATTTTCTGTAATAACAAAATATATTTTACTCTGTTTATCTTTATCTTTTTTTTTTTTTTTCAAATATAAGATGGAGTTAGAGCACTAAACCAGAGTTTGGAAGTGATGAACAAGTCCTCTCGTTTCACGACACCTTCAGCAAACAATCTCTTCAGCGCACATCCAACCTAGATACATTAAAAATAATGCATTACCATAAGCATAAGTTACTTTAAGTCTAACCGATCATGTGACATGGTGATTCTTATGCTAATGAGGCAACATCCATGTGGGCAACCTTTTTATTTGGATTAGTTGGTAGAAATCACAGTGGTGTACGTGTGTATGTATATATTGGGGGTTACTGATCTCACAAAGTACCGAAGTAGCCTAACTTAGTGGGTTAGACTAATCCCAACTTGCGATTCCTGGTTGTTACTAGTCTAGGAGTATTTTTACACTAGGGGATTACAAGAGATTTTGAATCATTAGCCTTGCGCATCCTAATTGAGACTTTATACTGTTTGAGTTATTATTTTTATATATTTTTAACTATCTGAAATGAGAAAGCAAAAAGAATAAAACAAAGAAGATATATATATATGCAAGTTTGAACTTTGACCTCTTTCTCATTGCCATACAGTGCAGCACAGTCAATATGTCTGTAGCCGATCTGCGAGTTGGGGAAATCAAATTAAGAAAACAGAAAAATTAGTGTTAGGTATAAGAAAAACTGTGAATGAATGAACATATATATATGTACTACTCTTTACAATATAACATAAATGTAAACATATCAAATTCTGTGTTTTCATAAAATTAGAGATATGTACAAACTTGATATACAAAGAAAAAAAAAAGATATATATATATATATAAGTAATGCATGATATGTGTGTGTAAAAAACTCACTTCTTCCACTTTACTTTTTACATGTGTACATATAATTAAAAATTTTAGCTTAAACATAAAGTTGGGTAAAATTATGTAAAAAGGAGAAACTTTGAGGGCTCAAATCAAATTAGATCAGAAGTTCTAAAAGAACACCTGCAAGGACGATGTCAGTGTTTCTTCTATCGAGGATGGGATGATGAAATGAGGGGAGCTATGGCACAAGCTGCTTCCAAGCATGCTGACGAAGCACAATGATACCGAATAGTGCTAAATCAGAAATGGGAATGTGGCAGTTAGACGAGTTTAGATGGTGGTTGCTCCTATTCGATTTGGCATTGCTAGGCAAGATAGAGTGGCTAATGGCAAGAGATCGGACAGTGGGGGGCAGAATAGAGTATTTGACAGTAGTTGTGCACGAGGAGGAGGTAAAGCAGAGGACACACTTGAAATTTTTAATTTTTAATGAGGGTAAAGAACTAATTATAGGGGTATGAGATAGAGAGGTTGGGGAGTACATGAGATTCCTTGGGATGAATAATCATTTACATTGGTGCATTAATATTTTGAGTTAATTACAATTTGTACTCTAAAATTTAGGTAAAATTACATTTTGTCCAATTTTATTTAAAAGATATATACTTTACCACTTGTATCTTTAATTTTGATCTGTATAGTACCTGTTTTACAATTAATTGACATTTAAAAATATTATTTTTAAAATTGAAAGAAATACAAAAAAAATTAATTTATATTTAGAAAAATAATTTAAAATATATATATTTAAAATTAAAAACCTTCATCCAATTTTTTTGCTAGTTTGACTTGAATTTATTCAAATTATTATTTATTAGAAAAAAAAATTAAAAAAATATATTTAGAAACTATAGATCTTGATTTATCATTTATATATAGAGGTTTTTTATTTATATGCTAAAATGTAAAAAATATAAAATTATAGATTAATTATTGAAAAGTAAATGATATAAAAAATTTGAGATGAAAAGAGTAATTTAAAATATCTATTACTTGTAAAAGAAAATACCATACAGATTAAAATTATTGAAAGATGATTATCGTAATATCTAAATTAAGATTTCAAAAATTATTATCAGATTATGTTAAAAATATATAATAAAATGTAAATTTCTAAAATAGAAGGTAAAATATAATTTCACTTAAACCTCGTAAAATAAATTATAATTATCGCTAATATTTTCCATACTCCAAGTCTCCATCACTGGACTACAGCTTCTCTCGGTCCTATAATTTTCAGGGTACGATGTTCGAGGGCCCCCAAGTATCCTCTTTTGCATAATTAATGCTTTTGGTCTCTTTTCTTTCTTTTTTTTTGTCGGAAGGATTACTAAGGAACTGTTTGGGTCAGCAATTTTTTATTAATTTGTCTCGTTTATTTTTCTAGACATATGGCAGCGCATAGAGGCATTTAATTGCTTCGTAAGCTTATGTTGTACTTTTATTGATATGGTATGACTTAAAACTGTTCTCAGTGTTCCTTCTCGTCTAAAAACTTCTTCAACCAACCAGACATAGGATTGCTTTCCTTTTTCTTTCTTACCTTTTCTCTTTTCTTTTCTTTTTCCTTGCTTTTTCAATGAATACGAATTTAGATGTGGGCAGACGAACCAAAAGGAAAAGAAAAAAAAAAAAAAAAGAAAGAAGTATAGGTGAGGGAGGCTTATTCAGTTGAAGACAGAGGAAAAATTTTTTGGTGAAGTTTTATTGTTGATTTTTAGATTATCTATTAAAATGATCAAATTTAATGAAGTAATGATTCAAACCCCATACTCGATAAGTTGTAGTCTTGTAGACCAACCTTTTCGGCTATGGGATCTACAATTTCCCTCAAAGAAAAAAGAAAAGAAAAGAAAAAACTAATAAAGTAAAATAGATAACAAATTAAAGAGGCAAAATGTTGAGTACCTTAACAGCTGCAACGATGTCTTCCTCCGAAAGGCCATAGCTTCCCAGACCGACGGAGGGGATCCTTGCTCCTGTGTTTAGCTCAAAGTGGCAAAGCCCCTCTGCCATTTTCTGCACCACCCGAAGAAAAAAGGAACCAAACCAAAACCATTAATGTGGCAAGATCGGCTTCCCACCCAACGACAACGACAAGTCAAAGCGGACATATTATCTTGTTCAATTGTTTCCTTATAGAGGCTTGTGGTTACACTTGAAAGTGGGCCTCCATTTGCGTAATTACACGATTGCCACCATTTTTTTTTTTTGGTTTTTTGTATGCACCCAACCCAGAAGACACCAGACATGACCTACAAGAAACACAGTGGCACATCTGTGTAAATATCTCCAAATCTGGGGACAATATCACAAGCTGACCATACACTGAATTGATTACAGAATTTAATAATCTATACCCCGAAGTAGTTGGGGGGGTTGTCGGGAGTTGTTAATCTACATTATCTTGAATGCAGGAGCCAACCTGTAAGCCATTATCGGCGTATAGTCGTGAGATACACATGTGGATCTATAAATAGTGGATGCCGTTAATGGGAGAGAAGTTTCGTTAGAGGTGGGCTAAAATTTGGAATATGTTTTGGTCGATTTAAATTAGATAAATTTTAGTTGTTAAGGTATTTGATTTGATTAGATAATTATAGTATTTATTTTAAAATTTGAAATTTAAACAGATTTTTAGGACTTATCTAATTAGAGTCCTTTTTTCATGTAAATACAATCCACAAACCTTTCTACCTCAAATACACTATCAAACCAACAATTTTCACCATTCTCGCCTCAACCTTTCCACCTCTACAAAAAATGCATGACTTCGGTGTCCTAGATGATTGATGTCATTTTTTTTCTCCCAAAAATAAATCATGTTTGTCTAAGACAGTGATTTGGTATGAAGAGGATTTCCAAAATTGGTTATGATGATTTGGGTGGAGTAAAACTTGATTCAAAAGAAGCAGAAAATGATTTGAATGTGAGATTGGCACGAAAATGTAAAAGGTTTGTGTTTTTTGTTGTGGAATAACTTGAGTTTATGAAAAACTGATTTGAAATTTGAGATTTATGTTCTCGATTGAATCTGTATATATTTGATTGGTATTTTTTTTATGCTTGTATGCTCATGGGTTTATAAAGAACACATACACACTCACTCACACACACACACACACACACACACACACGTAACTAGTTATCTTTGCACAAAACCGGGTTCTTTAGAAACCTGTTGTTTATATATGTATGGAATTGTGTTCATATTTATAACTTCTACGTTTTAATAATGTATGAAATTGGGTTGTTATTGTATGTATCTTCATATACATGGTTTGTGTTTTTTTTTTTCTAAAGAGCGCAAATACATATGCATGTTTTTAAGTTTTATATGTGTGTTTTTGGGTTTTGTTTTTTTGTGAAGATCACAAATATGTATGCATGCTTCTGGGTTTTATATGCATCTTTATTTATTTTATTTTATTTTATTTTTGTGAAGATCATGATTTTTTAATGCATGTTTCTAGGTCTTAAATGTATGCTTTTGTGTTTGTTCGCGTTTTGATAGTGTATGAAACTGAAAAATTATTTTTATAAAATTGAGTTACTATTATATGTTATAGTGTATAGTAAGAAATTGGGAAATAATTGTATGAAACCGGTTAACTTTGCATGAAACTGGGTTCTTTGGAAACCAGCTCTTTCATATATATGCGAAACTGTGTTTTTATTGTATGAATTTTGTGTTTTAATAATGTATGAAATTAAGTTGCTATTGTATATATTTGATATATATATATATATATATATAGATATGAATCTGAGATTTATTTATATGAAGCTATGAACTATTTATGTGGAATTGAGTAAATTTGTTGAGACATAGTTTACAGATACAACAATGAAACATAAGGATACACCCAAAGGCTCACTTGGTGGGAAAATAGAAGTAATTAAGATTATATTATATAAAAATATTATATTGTAAAAGTATGAAGTTCTTCTTATACTAAATTGGAATGTATATGGATGAACCTAAGTTCCTTTTGTATGAAACCAAGTTCTTATTATATGAAACTGTTACAATGGTATGAAATTAGGTTCTTTTGTATCAAATTGATTTTTATTTTACAGATTTGGGTTTTTATTGTATTAAATTGAAATCCAGATGTACAAAACTACAAATCAATTATATAAAAATGGTTTCCTATCAAACAAAATTGAATTCATATTACACAAAATAAGTTTCTACTATATGAAATTAAATCTTCTCCATAAAGTCTAATGAAAACTCTTTAAATATGAAACTAAATTCTTAATATGAAAAATGTTAATATGGATGGAAAACATGTCGTGGCATGCCAACATAGGCGATTTACCATGGTGCCATATTCTCTATGTCAGAAATAACCTATTCAAAATTTAGGACCTATGTTACAAAAAAATGAAGAAATATAGGGCCTATACGGGCTTAGCCCAAAATCAAACATATGCCCAGAATATGACAACCCTTCCTCCTCCTTCCCTGCCACATCCAGCCCTCCTCCATTGCCTTCAAGCTTGGCTTCATCAACCACCTCTAGCCATTTTTTTGAGCTTGACCTCATCTGTAACCTTTAGCCCTTCCTCCGAGCTCGGCCTCATCTACCCTCCACCTCCCCTCATTCCCTTATCCCTCACACTTTATCTGCTGTCAATGAATAAATTCATTGCTCCTTCATCCCTCATGCTCCTTCTCCCAATGCTCTCTCATCCCCTACACAATTCGCATCAACACTAAGCCTACTTGATTTTCGGATGCCAGGGACACGATCGGCCAGCGATTGGCCAAGTTTTAGGCAGATGCCGAAGAAGATGAATTGGTCCATTGGAGTCAGTTGGAGAGGATGAGATTGGTGTCACGGCTGGAGAGGGAGACATAAGTGGAGTTCGAGGGCTGATATCAGCTGAAATTGAGGAGGATTGACAGAGCAAACAGGGAGGGAAGGGAGGAGGGGCTGTGGATGAAACCGAGCCAGAAGGTTGCAGGGGATTGTTGGAAGCGATGGGGGAAGAGGAGGAAGGCCCGTTCAGATTTGAACCCTCAAATTCCGGCGGCCGTGGATAAAATTGTTGGCGGCTAAAGGCTGGAAGCGTCAGCCAACAATGGCAAAGCCCTAGGGATGGCGACAACAGGTAGGGAAATTTAAGGTTTCTTGGGATGGGGGTGATGAGATAAAGGACTAAAGGTGCAGTTTTACCCTTATTTAAGAAAGCTTAAGGTTTTGCTAATTGATTTATTGTGTCATGCATGCTAGCATGCCACATGACATTTTTCATCCACACTAACATTTTTCGTCCACAAAATGTCCAAAATGAAACACTTAAATGAGGTTAGAGATTTTTCATGACAAAATCAATGTTAGGGTCTAAAATGATACAATAATTGAAGGTTAGTGGCCACAAACACAATTTACCCCTCTGAACACTTTTGATTATGTGAAAATAATAAATGGATAAACTCATTTTTAAATAATTATCATATTTATCATATTAACTTTATTTCTTTCATTAAGATTATTTTTTCAAATGCATTCAAATTTAAAAATTTACAATAATTAAAATTTTGAATAATGTTAATTAATTCCATAATTGTTTCAATCAAATAAGACTTATCCTACCAAATAAGAGTTACCATTTCTATTCAAACTCAAATCTTTAATCTTAACTAACTCTCTCTCTCTCCTTAACGATGTGAAATGTGTGTTTATGGGTCATTATTGGATAGTTATTTATTTATTTATTTGCATTCAGAAGCATTACAAGTATAGGAATGTCGAGAGTACATTAGGAAAGTTAAAGTGAAAGTGGCTACTGCATGAAAGCTAGAGGGCCTTGGCTGTAGATCTCAGCTGCATTTTGCCACTGTAGGGAGCGAAAGCTGGAGGAGAATGTGATGCTGCCACTGCTCAAATTTTGGTCATCCCTATAATATTCCTTATACTTTACCAGCTTTATTAGTTATGCAGTACATTATTGATTAGTTATGAGTTATGATTAGGGTAGAAAACTCTAGTCAAATGGAGGGAGAAAATGAAAAGCATTTTTAGGGATTTTTTTAACGTAATTTCCTATTGTTTTGGTATTTAATTATTGTAATTTTTTTAAAAGATTTTTTAGACAAATTTGGTAATTATTTAAATAGATGAAGAAATATTGAATAAGAAAAAAAGTGTATAAGTGTTTTTGTTGGATATCAATGGATTTTTTACCTTTAGGTTTGGATAAAACTAGTTTATATACCCGGCATTGCATCGAGATTCTTTTTTTTTTTGTTTTAAAAAATAATATGTATGGATTCAAACTACAAAAAAAAAAAAGGAAAAAATGTGAAGAAAGAACTAAAAAAAATTAGCATGGGTTTGGACTAACAATATATAGAAGAATACAAGATACATGGTATCAGTGCACTGTGACGAGTTTAGTTTGTGGTAATATTTTGAGGTAAATTCTAGATATATTATTAGATTAACTTTGAAGTACAAACATTTCTAAAATAGATAATCTGGCGCATAATTTTAAGGTAATAAATATATTTGCATCTCAGTATAATTCATTTTAATTTGAATCAAGTCCATTTAAATTTTTCTGCATTATATTTTTTAATCAGATAACATAGGCATGATTCCTGTTTTTTGAATAAAAATATGATTTGATGACCATATTTCAACTATTTTGTAAAGATTCTTACAGTAACTTAGTTTCATCTTATCGGTCTCATTGTCATCTAAATCACTACTTGTTAAGTCTCCCGCATTGCAATAAATATAAAAGTGTATGAGCACAATATGAAATTATAGCCTCTTATATACTAAGGCTTAATATTTTTTATAAGTATTTAATTTTTCAGGATTTTTTTCCTTACCCGGCCTAAAAATAAAATAAATTGTTATTATTATTATTATGAAAATATTTTAAAAGTAAATAATCTTAATGTACAAAATATAACTTAATTTTTTTAATCTCTACCAATTATAACGTAAAACTTGACTCAAATTAGTTATGATACAAAAGAAAATTTTTGTCACAATAACTTGAAGTGTTGAATAAAGTATCATAGATTTATTGAAAATTTCAATGGCATAAGAAAAATATCATGGATTTTAAATCATAATATATTAGGATATTTTCCATCAATTTATCCAAAAACTAATGGTAATTTTAAATTTAAAAATCTTGCTCTTTTTATCTTGTAAATATCATTCAAATAAAAAAACTATATATTTGGTTGCATTATTTTCCTTATGCTAATAAAATTAATATTGGATAATTTTATTGTAGCAACGTCGGGTTTTCTGGAGTCGCCACCAATCAGTTTTCTTAGGTCGATTGGTCACCTTAAAATTGGTCTGCGAAAGTTCGGGGATCGGGAGTACGGTTACGCTAAAACAATATTGTTATAGTGCCCAAAATTGGCACCTTAGTTGATTTTAATTTTGTTTTACTTTGCTTTTAAATAATTTTCAGTTAATTTAGAAATTTTAACTGAATTAGTCGAAATGTGGATTTTTAAGTTAATTTGTATAGAATTTTATACTTCCGAACCATGGACTCTGCCGAGTCATTTGGACACGGAAGATTTGATTCCGAACCATGGACTCTGCCGAGTCACCCGGACACGGAATTTGATGAAATTTTAAAGAATTTAATCCATATCGTTAATATGGATTTTTACCTTTTTATTTAATTTATTTTAAAAAGGTTGATATTTTCCAAACCGTAGATCCTGCCGGATCATCCGGATATGGAAATTATTTTAATTTATCGTTAATTATTTAATTATTATTTTTTTATGGAATTAATTACTAGTTCAATTACCAATTTGTAAGTCTTTTTGTTTATGAAATTTTTAGATTTGTTAATAATCTAAAAAAAAAATTTCTTTTTTTATTTTTCTTTCTTTTTTTTTCTTTTTCTTCTTTCTTTTCTTTTTCTTTCTTATCTTTCTTTCTTATCTTTTCTTTCTTTTCTTTTTCTTATCTTTCTTTTCTTTTGATTTTTTCTTGTTTAATGAAGGATATTTATTATTTAAATAATTACTCAATTTATAAAAGAATTAAAAAGTAATTAATTTTTTTTATTTTTATTTAATAAAAAGTTAATTTAAAGAAATTAAAGAGTTAAAAAATCTTGACATTTATTTTATGTTTATTCAAAAAAATAAATTAATCAAGGTTTTATTAAAAAAAGAAAGATTTATATTTTTATGTTATGTTTATTCTTTTCTATTTAAAAAAAGATAAACCAAAAAAAAAATTATTTAATCAAGGTTTTATTTAAAGAAATTATGGATTTAAAAATAAAAGAAAGATTTATATTTTATGTTATGTTTATTTGATAAAAGATAAACCAAAAAGAAATTATTTAATCAAGATTTTATTTATTCAATAAAGAAAACAAAAACTTATATGTATATTTCAAAAATAAAAGAAAAGTCTTAATATTTTTATTTGATAAAAGGTAAATCAAAAATTAATTATTTAAAATTTTATTTATTCAATGATGAAAGCAAAAAAAAAAAAAAATTCATATGTATATTTCAAAAATAGAACAAAAGTCTTAATTTTGTTTTGAATGAATTAAGTAAAAATGATTATTCAAGAAAAGAAACTAAAAATTTTATGTATATTTTAAACATAAAAGAAGAGTTTTAATATTTTATTTTTGATAAAAAGATTAACCAAAAAGTGATTATTTAATTAAGAAAATAAAGATTTATATGTATATTTTAAAAATAAAAGAAAAAGTTTTGATATTTATTTAATAAAGAAATCAAAAAGTTATATGTATATTTTAAACATAAAATAAAAGTCTTGATACTTATATTTCATTTTTATCTTTTTTTTTGTTTGATAAAAGATTTTTAAATAATTTTCCAATTTATAAGTCTAAAAAAATATCTAAGAGAAATTTAATTTTTATTACCTTTTATTGGAAATCATTTGGCTAAAAATTTTTATTTGTTTAATAAAGGAGTCAAAAAGTTACATTTTATTATTTTAAAGAAATAAGTAAAATATTACTGGATAAAGAGATAAGTAAAATATTAGTCCAAAGTTTTTTATTCTTTTTATTCTTTTTAATAATAAAGAAACTAAAAAGTTATATTTTTTTTATTATTTTAAAAGAAATAAATAAAATATCACTGGGTAAAGAAATAAGTAAAATATTAGCCCAAAGTTTTTTTATTCTTTTATTCTTTTTAAATAATAAAGAAACTTTATTTATATATTTTATTTAAAAAAATATTTTAAATTATTTTAAAAAAAAAATTATATACTTTATTTTAAAAAATATTTTCCAAGCCATGGATCCTGGCAGATCATTTGGACATGGAATTTAATTTTTTATTAAATTTTATTTTTTAATTATTTAATTAATTATTAATTTTAATCATAATTTTTTTTAATTATTTTTTTCTTGATTTTTTTTTAAATATCATTAATTTTAAATATATGTGTAAAAAGAATTGATTTGTATATTTTTGGAATTATTTAATTATGTTTATTTATTAATTTTTACAAAAGGAATAAAAAGTTAACTTTTTGTTATCTTTAAAGAAATAATAAAAGAAACATGTATTCCAAAAATAATAAAAGATAATTGTTTTTTTTTTTTGAAAAATGATTTTTATTAGCCTTAATAATTATTCACATAAAATTCTTTTTGTTTTGTTTTTATTTTTTATTAAAAGTGGAATAAATTTAACCACAAAAAAAATAATTAATAATAACAAAGTGGGGCTTTTTGGCCATCCACTTTAATAACACAATAATAATAACAACAATAATAAAAGTTAACAAAGTTATTAAAGTTAGATGTTAATAACAATAAAAATAAAAGTTAGTAATGTTAGTTGAGTTGATTGTTAACAATAATAACAACAATAATAATAAAAGTTAGCAAAGTTAGTAAGTTAGTTGTTAGTAACAATAAAAATAAAAGTTAGTAATGTTAGTTGAGTTAATTGTTAACAATAATAACAACAATAATAATAAAAGTTAGCAAAGTTAGTAAGTTAGTTGTTAGTAACAATAAAAATAAAAGTTAGTAAAGTTAGATTAGTTGTTAATAACAACAATAAAAAAAGGTTAGTAATAATAACAATAATAAACAAATAAATAAACAAGTAAAAATTAAAAGAGTTGATAATTAATTCTGTAAGATCAAAATAAAAGGTTAGGGACCAAAGTGAAATAAATGGAAAAGATGAAGGATTAAATGAGAGTTTACCCTTTTGAAAACAAATTTTGAATTCTGTTGTCACAGAACGACGCGGAACGCGGGGGGGAAAAACGCAACGGTGAACGGGGCTGGACACGGCGGCGAAGGCGTGGTGGCGAGGCGGCGTGGGGCGGCGGGGCAAAGGGCGGAGGGGCGACGGCGACGTGGGACGGCGGGAGCGGCGAGATCGACGGCGGCGGCAAAGCAAAGAAACGTGGAGCGGTTGCGTCGGTGATGGGGAGCGACGGCGACGGCGGAAAGAGCGACGGCGACGGCGGGGGAGCGACCGACGGCCGCGGGACGGCGACGGCGGGCTTGGCTAGGCCGGACGACGGCGGCAGAGGAGAGAAAAAAAAACGATGCTTCGAGAGATCAAACTTGCAAAACAAGTTAATGAACATCCACCCTTTATTGATCAAGAGTCTTGGCCTTAAATAGCTTTACACTTAAGAATCCTAAAAGAAATGGAACAAGTATGCGAATCCTGATAAAAATCATATCTACTCCTATTCTACTTGTGAATCCTGATAAAGAACATGCCTACTCCTACTCGGTTTTGTTGCTTTAAACAAACTTGTATTGAAACACCTAAAGTCTAGAGTCCTAATCAAAGTATTACTCTTCATTCCTTCCCTTAAACTATCAGCCATAGGCTTTTAGTTTACTTCTGAAATGTCATAAACTCCCAGCTGTCTTCGTAGCCTTTGGAATGCTTCAAGTTTTATTGGTTTGGTCATTACATCAGCTACTTGATTCTGACTTGCACAGTGCATTAACTCAATGGCTCCTTCTTTGACTAGTTCCCTCAGGAAGTGAAAACGTACATCAATATGTTTATTTCGTCCGTGCATGACAGGATTCTTGGAAAGTTTGATTGTTGAACTGTTATCACACATTATTGTTGTACCTTGCTCCTGAGTTTGTCCTAATTCTTCTAGAATTCTCTTCATCCAAATAGCTTGGGCTGCACATCCTGCTGCCGCCACATATTCAGCCTCAGTTGTAGACAGTGTCACTATTGGTTGTTTCTTTGAAGACCAGGCGACAGTCCCTGAGCTTATCAGAAATACATATCCTGAAATACTCTTCCTATCCTCCATGTCTCCAGCATAGTCACTATCTGTGAAGGCTATCAAACTACTTTTTTCTCCCCTTTTGTACTTGACTCCATAACTCATGGTTCCTTTTAGATATCTTAGGACCCTTTTTGCTGCTTGTAAATGGACCTCAGTAGGTCTAGCCATATATCTGCTGACAAGACTAACAGCAAACATTATATCAAGATGTGTTGCAGTAAGATACATAAGACTCCCAACAATCTGTTTGTAGTATGTTTCATCAATTTTTCCTCCATTTATATCCTTGCTTATTTTGAAACCAGGAACTATAGGACAGCCTACTGAATTGCTTTCTGTCATCCCAAATCTCTTCAATACTTCCTGTGTATACCTTTTTTGACAAATGTAGATGCCATCAGGTCTTTGAAGTACCTCAATTCCAAGAAAGAATCTCATTCTTCCTAAGTCAGTCATATCGAATTCCTTCATCATAGAGTCCTTGAAATGATTCATCAAATCTGTATCATTTCTAGTGAAAATTAGATCATCAACATATATACTTACAATTAGAACCTTTCCTTCGTTTCCTTTCTTGGTGAACAATGTCTGTTCACTGCTGCATTTTTGGAATCCTTGTTCTAAGAAGTGTGTTTCAATCCTACTGAACCAAGCTCTTGGGGCTTGCTTTAAACCATATAAAGCTTTGTGTAGTTTGTACACCAAGTGTTCTTCTCCTCCTTTTTCATATCCTTTTGGCTGTTCAACAAAGACATCTTCACTTAAATTTCCATAGAGAAACGCTGATTTTACATCCAGCTGAAAGATTTCCCAGTTTCTTTGTGCTGCCAAAGCAATAATCATCCTGACAGTGTCCATTCTGGCCACTGGTGCATATACTTCTGTGTAGTCTATTCCATGCTCTTGTGAATAACCTTTAGCTACTAGTCGGGCTTTGTACTTGTCAATTTTTCCTTGCTCATTGTATTTCATTTTATAAACCCACTTTACTCCTATTTTCTTAGCTCCTAAGGGCAATTCAATGAGTGTCCAAGTGTTGTTCTTTTCTATTGAATCAATTTCAGTATCCATAGCTTTTCTCCACTTTTGACTTTTCACAACTTCTTCAAAAATCAGAGGATCTGTGGTTACCATGTTGATTTCATCTTCAGAAAGTCCTGCTCCACTTTCATAGTCTTGCAACCATGCTGGAGGTCGTCTCACTCTCCTGCCTATTTCCCTTTCTTCTCTTTCTTCCTCAACTTCTTCTAGTGCAGCCTTTTCTGTATCATCATTATCATTGTTGTCTTCTGTTGTCTCTTCATCTGTGCCTTCTTTTAGTCCACTTTCTTCCCACTCAAGTTCCATCACAACCTGTTCTCCATGGCTCTCCTCTCAATTCCATTGTTTTTCTTCTTCAAAGACCACATCTCTACTGACAACAATTCTTTTTGAAACTGGATTGTATAGTCTGTATCCTTTTGATTCCTCGTTGACACCCAGAAATACACAAGTGAAGCTTTTATCATCAAGATTTGTTCTTTGTTTATCTGGCACATGAACATGAGCTAGACTTCCAAAAATTCTGAGATGTTCTACTGAAGGTTTAATTCCACTCTAGGCTTCCTGAGGAGTTATCCTCTTGACAGCTAAAGTAGGACATCTATTCAAGACATAAATTGCCCAGTTTACTGCCTCAGGCCAAAAGGTTTTAGGAACTTTATTGTCTGTCAACATGCTTCTCACCATATTCATCACAGTCCTATTTTTTCTTTCTGCCACACCATTCTGCTGTGGAGTAAAGGTTGTAGTAAGTTGCCTCTTTATACCAGTTTCTTCACAAAATCTCCTAAATTCTTCTAAATTAAACTCACCTCCTCTGTCAGTTAGTAAGCATTTTATGTATGCTCCAGTCTCCTTCTCTACATGCTTCTTAAAGATTTTAAAGATTTGGAGAGCATCTGATTTTTCTGCTAGGAAATAAACCCATGCTTTTCTAGTAAAATCATCAATGAAGCACAAAAAATACCTTTTCTTGCTGTTAGATATGGGGTTGATAGGACCACATATATCTGCATGGATAAGCTCCAGTTTTTGTGTTGCTCTCCATGAAGTTTCCTTTGGAATAGGACTTTTGTGCTGTTTTCCAATTAGACAGCTGGTGCATGAGGCTTCTGATGCTGAAAACTGAGGTAGTCCTCATACCATATCTTTCGTTTGTAGTGTTTTTAGGCCTTTGAGACTCAGATGTCCATACCTCCGATGCCAAAGATTTGTTAGATCTTGAGAACCAGTCTTGAAGCAAGCATCTTCATGTATTTGTGGTTTGCTGGTTAAAGCAAACATTCTGTTGGTTGTCATGTTGGACTTGATGATTAACCCTTTGTCTGGATGGTAAATTTTGCACGTGCCTTCATTAATCACAATAGTTACACCCTTTTGTTGTAACTGTCCTATGCTCAGCAGGTTGTTCTTCAAATCTGGTACATAATATACCTCTGATATGGTATGGTTGACTCCATTCAATGATAACCTTATGCTTCCTTTTCCAGTTACATTCATCTTCATGTTGTTTCCTAGCTTCACTGTATGCTGGAAACTTTCATCCAAATTCCTGAACAAGGATCTTTTTCCACTCATGTGATTTGAGCACCCTGAATCCAAGAACCATACATCCTCAATCCCATCTTCAGGTAGGTCAGTATGTGTCATTAAAAGCATTCCTTCTTCTCCTTCAAATTCTGTATAGTTTGCTTCTTTGTCCCACGTGGGACACTCATATTGAAAGTGTCCTAGTTTATGACACTTGAAACACTCTACATTAGCTCTGTTAAAGGGTTGACGACCCCTTCCTCTTCCTCTGAACGTTCCTCTTCCTCGGCCTCTTCCACTGAATCTGTTTCCAGTGGTCACATTAAGGGCTTGTTCTTCACTTCTTAGTTTTTGAAATTTCTGCTCGTGCACAATTAATGAACTTTGTAACTCATCAATTGACAGGCTGTCAATGTCCTTAGATTCCTCAATGGAGCAAACTATATAGTTGAATTTATCAGTTAATGATCTGAGAATTTTTTCCACAACTGTCACATCTTTCAGCTGCTCCCCATATGTCCTCATCTTGTTGGCTACAGACATTACCTTTGGAAAGTACTCAGAGATAGTCTCTCCTTGTTTCATCTCAAGAATTTCGAATTCCTTTCTTTGTGCTTGAAGAATGAAACGCTTCACCCGAGCATTCCCTTCAAACTTTCTCCTCATGGAATCCCAGATTTGTTTGGATGTATTCTTTTCCAGAATGGTTTCAAGTGTGGTTCTGTCTATTGCTTGAAACAGATAGTTCTTTACCTTTAAATCTTTGAGCCTCAATTCATCGAGCCTCTTTTGCTGTGCTTCTGTGAGAGCTTCACCTTCTGTTGGTTCCGCATATCCATTCTCCACCAGATTCCAGTATTCTTTGGATCTGAGGAAGTTCTCCATCAGCATGCTCCAGTGATCATAGTGGCCATCAAATCTCGGTATGGCTGGTTGAACAAAACTCCCATTGTTCTCGCTTCCCATCGCTCTTTCTTGATTGGGACGTTACTCAAGTTTGCTGCTTGAAACTAGAGATGGCTCTGATACCAGTTTGTTGAGAATGTTTGATCAGAACGATGCTTCGAGAGATCAAACTTGCAAAACAAGTTAATGAACATCCACACTTTATTGATCAAGAGTCTTGGCCTTAAATAGCTTTACACTTAAGAATCCTAAAAGAAATGGAACAAGTATGCGAATCCTGATAAAGATCATATCTACTCCTATTCTACTTGTGAATCCTGATAAAGAACATGCCTACTCCTACTCGGTTTTGTTGCTTTAAACAAACTTGTATTGAAACACCTAAAGTCTAGAGTCCTAATCAAAGTATTACTCTTCAGTTCTAACCCGATCAGCCAACCTTAGCATCTGCCATGGCTCATATCAAGCAAACTACAAGAAAATCAGTTGGCAGAAGGCACCCAGAAGAATGACGGTGACAAAGGCTGCCCGGAAGTCGACACCAATGATTGGAAAAGAAAAGAAGCCACATCAATTCAAGCGGGGAGCAATGGCTTTGAGGGAAATCTCATCAATGATTCATGGTAAGAGAATCGGATAACTCATTTGTTTCACGAACCAGAGAATTGGAGAATCAGAGATGAAAGAGAGAGGTGGGATGAAGATAAAAAAGGCAGATCGAAATGAATAAAGGTGGGAGGGCCTTCTGTCCTAGTCTTGCCGCAAATATGATAATTATGGACGATTTAGATTCCTCTTCTGTTGGTGGTGAAGCTGAAGTATGCCGGCTACTTTATTCTTTGATCTTTGGTTTTTGATGTAATTAAATTAATTATATTTTTTGTAATTAATTATATTACTTGAAAAAAAATATCATTATTTATATTTTCAATGAAAAAAGTATCATTATTTAATGACTAAGACTTTAAATGGTTACAATCAAATCACTAAACCGTTAGAAATTCAATGATATTAACCGAGTTAACTGGTTAACACACACACACACACACACACACACTCAACATTATATTGGGCTCCCTTTTCTTTTTAAGCTCAAAATTGATTATATATTTAAATGGTATCCAAATATTATTAACACAAATGTCATCATTAACACCAAAAATAATAATAAAAGCACCAAAACATTCTTAATCATATTATATAATTTCAACACATATGTCCATTCACATGAAATATTAGTGATAAAAGTTACAACAATTCATGTAGATATGTCTTCATCTTCTATTTGGGTTGCTTCTCATTTGTTTTGTATCAGTTCACTATAACAATGGCAAACACAATTAAATGTAACATTGAAATATTGAGTTTTGTAAAATATATGAACAATTATATTTACCAAAAAAAAATATATAGGATTAGAGAAGTTCATCTTTTTTTGTTATCATCAAAAGAATACATGCAAAAGAACCTAATTTTTTCCATTGTCCGTAAAAATACAAAAAAAATGGTTAAGAATAATTAAAGAAAATGGAAATTTAATTTTTTATTATTAAATGGTCTAAAACTTAATGTAATTGTAAAATAGTCAGAATTATAATTTTTAAAATAAAGAATTTAATGAACTTTAAATTATGAATCAAAATAATTAAAAATGTTGAACGACTAAAATTATAAACCAAAATATATTTGATTATTTTCTTAAATGGTATAAAATATTATAAATTTTAAATTCTAAAATAAGTTGATGTACTTCAATATTTGAAATAAATTATTTAACAAATTTGAAGAACCAAAACACTTAAATGTAATTGTCTAATAACTATAAGAAGATAGAGTAGTTTAAATTTAAAATAAACAAATTAAGTAATTAAAATTTTGAAGGAATAAATTATTAAGTTGTATAATTCATATCAATATAACATTTATTTATTTATTTATTTAAAAATTTAACATTATCAATATGACATTAATTCAAAATTCAAGATTTAGCAAAATCAGGATGAATCTAAATTCAATCTTGTATTTATCTATCTAAATTTAAAATATGAATGTAAGTAAAAAATTGTGACATTAATTGCTATGTGTCACCACCGTATTACATCAAAAGGTTAAAGATATATTCGGTGAATTATGTGCAAAAGTTTATGGTTAACTTACTGAAAAAATAAAGCGTGCTACATGACAGCTCTACAGTCACTCTCATTAAAGAAAAGACAAAATCACCCTTGGATATATATATATAAGGGTTCAATTATTTTAGAAGCATGCACTTTATTCCTAAAGTGAACATTTCTTTTATAAATTCTGCATCAACTTTAAATTTTTGGTTTAAATTTTACAGTAAATTTCTCCTGCTAAATTCAAAATTTTAATTAGATAATGATTTATATTATTAATTTTTTCTTTGTGTAAATACTAAACATTATTTGTTCCCTTTTTTCAACATTTTCCTTTTTTGTTAGCCTTTATGGGAAAGAGTCCGATTTCATATGGTAGAAACTAATTTTCGTACAATAAGAACATTTGTCTTTGTTTAATAAGAAAATAGTTTCATTCAATAAATAAGGAAAAGAACATTTTTAGTCCTAAAATTTTACCAAGTTAGTTTTAAGACTTCTCAATTTGCCAAAGACGTCCTAAAATGTTTAAGTTGTCCACCCTGTTAGTCCTAGAATGGTCAATTTTGCTATCTCACAAACAATATGCACACATGACTATAAATGACATTCTTTTCTCTTAACATGTTAGCAAAAAAGGGGACTAATAGAGTTGGTGGCCTAAAGGTTTAAGGATTTTTTTTTTCAAATCAATAAATTTTAGGACTTACTTCGTAAATTGAGTAATTTTAAGACTAACTCGGTAAAACTTAAAAAGTTGGAATCTCCTCAGAAATAAAAAAAAAATCCCCAATTATTGTTTTTTGAGAAGAGAATAGGTATTAGGGATTTAGCCATGTAATTCAATTATACCCATATCAGAACAACCTTCAAAGTTTATTTCTTTTTCATATAAATTTGATCATCTTTTATGATTGGATTCTCAATTCATATTCCTTCTCCTCAAAAGACAATGACTAAGGATTGTTTTTCCTTGTCATTTATGGGATTCAAACTTTTTTGAGTTTTACTAAGTTAGTCCTATTACTCAACTTGCCAAAAAAGTTCTAAAATTACTCGATTTGCCAAAAAAGTTTTAAAACCTTTAAACTGTCAACCTCGTTAATCCTCTTTTTTCCTAACATATTTAGAGAGAAAATGTTGCTTACAGCCACATGAGTGTTTCGTCTGCTAGATGACAAAATCGTGAGTTTTAGGACAAACAAGGTTGACAATTGAAATGTTTTAAGACTTTTTTGGCAAATTGATGAGTCTTAGGACTAACATGGTAAAACATGAAAAATTTTAAAGCTGAAAATGTCATTTTATGTAATTTCATATATCAATGTTTCAGTTTCGATTAACATGAAACCTAGTTTTATACATCAAAAGCCCAATTTCGTACACTATATATTAATTTTGTACAATATGAACTCAATTACGCATATAAATTGACTCCGGCCTCTATTTTTCCTAGTCTCTTTGTTATTACTGTCTAGTATTTATCAAGCGTCATAAAGAAAATGTTCGATGGGAAGCTAATTCAACTCCACCCCAAGTGTTCAAAGATTGGTAAATAACACCTTGCTGATGATGTCATGATTAAGCTAATGCTGCACCACTGGACTGTAAATTAATGAACGTAAGAACAAAAAACTCGTGCTCAACCAACCCGTCTCAATCCATTTCAACCATCAACCAAGCCCCGCACCAGCTCTCATAACCATCCCTCTGCAACCTACCCCAACATCTCCATTACCTTGCCTCCGCAGAACCCTAGAAACCACGCACCAGCCACCATCACTATCCCTAAACCTTCACCTATCGTTATCTCATCCCCACCCTTTTGTGTAACGCAAGGTAAGGCTTTCAAGCCATTTTGAAAGTGCAAAAGGAGACTTCACACAGAACATTCTATACACGTACAAACATATATTCTTTTTTTGGGTCAACACAAACATTCTTTTATTTCTGCATTGATTTAATTGTTTTGTTCATCAACACTTCCAAGGCACACACACACTAGAAGACAACCAAGGAATAAAGAGAGCTTGCTTCATTCCTATATTTCACCATCCCAGAGGTCTTCAACCGTCCTGTACACACCATATGTCTCATGCACGAACTCATTTCCTCGGACAAACTTCTCCTGCATCATTAGAGCCACAGATTTGATCATCAGTATCAGATTCCAAGGCCTTGTACACTGAATTTCAACTAGTCCATTGAGAAAAAAAATCTAAATCAGCTAATAAAAGCAGCAGCGTCAATACATGGATATCCTTCCAAGTAATGTCATTGACCAAGCAAAGCTTTAACTGCAAGTTCAAGACTCCAGAACATGGTATAATTATCAGCTTTTCAGGAATGTGACTTACCTGCTCGATTTCAGAAAACTTGGCAAACAGATCTTTAGGTATCGACCAGTCATAAACGTCGAGGTTTTCCTTCAATCTCGACTCAGTTTTGCTCTTAGGAATCACACTGTGGCCCATTTGCAGCCCCCAGCGAAGAACAATTTGTGCAGGAGTCTTGCCCAGCTTCTCTGATGCCATTTTAACAACTGGATGATCAAGAACCTTCTTCCTTATGTGTTCCCCATATTGGGAACCCAATGGTGAATATCCCTAGGATAAGAAACATTATATTGTCTCACGAGCATGATGACCAGAGGATAAACTTTTACTGTGCAAGCTGAGGTAGGGATCAGATTCTAATCCAGTGCACAAGTAAACAAACAGATTTTCAATTGTGAGCAAATAGGTCTGTTTCTTTATTAAATTTGGATGCAAAATCAACATGTATGGCAATGTATGTTTGTTTTTCAAACTCACCATTAGGTGAATCCCCTTGGATTGACAAAATTCATGCAACTTTGCTTGCTGCCATACAGGATGCAGTTCAACTTCATTGACAGCAGGAGGTATGCGCGCTACTGCCAAGAGATCACGAAGCTTCTTCGATGAGAAGTTACTGACACCGATAGCCCGAGCCTTCCTAGAATCATACAGGGCTTCAAATGCTCTCCATGTTTTTGGTATGTCCGGTTTTGTAAGGTTCTGAGGATCGAAGCTGATTGGACCTTTCTTGTAGCTCACTGGCCAGTGGATCTTCAAGAGATTTACCATGTGTAGCAATGAGATTATATCATACGGAAGTTACACCATAGCAATATAACATGAAAACAAAAAATGAAATTATCATTATTCCAAAAAGGAAAAACAAAACAAATAACGCCTTATCTTCCACAAACTGTTCCAGAAATGGTCTTAATTTCCATAATCCAGAAAACTAAGTTCCAATCAGATCTCCACAATCTTTTAGCAAACAAAAGATATCCAGAAATTCTTTAGAAAGATTCTTTGATACCTGTCTCCCTACAAATCTCTGAATTACTAGTGAAACAGGAGTTCTGAGGTGTTCTTCTTATGATCTATTAATCACATACTGCAGAAAAAGCAATTTTTGCAATACCATGTAAAGATCCACATAATCAAGTTGCAATTCTTGCAATGTTCTATCAAGTGCTGCAGGCACGTCTTCTGGCAAGTGATCAGCACTCCTGCATATCCATTCTACAAGTCAGAATTTATGTTGTCCACTTCACATTTTAAACTTCAGTCGAAACACTAGCAGCTAGAAAGGAAAGGTATCACTTATAACAGACCAAATTTTTGAAGTAATGAACATGTCCTCTCGTTTCACCACACCATCGTTAAAAAGTTTCCTCAGGGCATGGCCAACCTTCAGAAGTCAAAAGTAATTCAGGAAATTAAGCTGGCTGCATCAAAATTATTTGTTGATCTGAAGGTCTGAAAGAGCGTGTTCATCTAAATTTTCTAGGCAGATTGTTGATCACTTCCAGAAAACAGTACTCTTCATATAATTTATATCTTCAATCATAATGCCTCTGGCAACATCATGAGGCACGTATTAGCAAAACTACCATCGGCCAGAAACTCATATCTAGTCATTCAAATTCTTCTTCCAAAGTGCTATTCTGCACTTGAGATTCTCTTAAACAATCCTATCGATTTAGGAATGAATATAAGGTTTGTGCCTAAAAGGTAACAGAAAATAAAAATGCAAATTTTGAATCATCACCTCCTTTTCATTGACATACAAGGCAGCACAATCAATATGCCTATATCCGATCTGCAAAAAGACGCACCAAAATCTGTTAAGTGAATTAGAACTTAAAAGGCCAACACCTATACCCAAGCCCCCGAGTCCCCCCCACCCCCCCAAAAAAAAAACAAGAAAACAAAACAAAAAGAGTTCAGTTTCTTCGTTTTTCAGTTCATAGGGACATTTCCACAAACATTACTCATACAAGACCTTAACGGCAGTGATGATGTCCTCTTCTTTCATGGCAAAGCTGCCCAACCCAACGGATGGAACCTTAGCTCCAGTCTTGAGCTTGAAGTACCTAAGATCATCACTTCCCGATTTTCTCCGACAAAAATTCCGACAGAACCGCATCGTAAAGTCGTCTTTGCGGACAAGACTCGAACTCTTTTCCGATCGATTGTCTAACTGATAGTGAGGGCAAAGTGGTGCGTGCTTTATATGACAATTCAGAATCCAGAACTAGGGCATAATAAACCAATTTCAAGATTGGCGAGCGCTCTTTCGAAAGTCGGAATCGGATCCTTTCGCCACCCATGTCTTTGATGTGGAGCCAAAGCTTCTTGGGATTCTGTTTACTCGTGGAAGAAATGGATAAATTCTGGTCCAAAATGGGATGCTTGAAGGACATTTTGGTTTTTAAATTCAAAGCTGGAATTTGTTCCTATGATTTTCCCTTTTCCTTTTCGGATTCTACGGAAGTTGGAGACATGGATAAACATCAACGATTCCCTTAACTGCTGAGCACGGCAAGATGGCGACAAGAACAACAACAAAATCAAGGCAACCCGAACAACGCGCAGCGAGAGTAAAGAACAAAGAATAAGAACGGAATATTTTTTATTTTTATTTTCGTAGAACTAAAAAGTGGAAAATTACAAAAACCCTGCTGTGGTTTGGTCTAACTTACACTTTATTCTCTCTATTTTTAAAAACCTACACTTTACCCCTTATTTGTTTTATAGTGTCTGACAACAACTTTTGAAACCCTAATTTAAACTGTATGATAATAATGTTTCAGTAGTTTCAAGATTTTTGATATTTTTTTAATACCCAACCGACCTTTAAAAAATACTGATATGTAATTACAAGGGAGAAAGTATATTTACAGAAAGGAAAAAATGATAGTTTAAAATGTCTATTAACTATAAAAAAATACTAAAGAGATCAAAATTACTGGAAGATAATTATCGTATAGTTTAAATACAGTTTCAAAAGTTGTTATCAGGCAGTGTAAAAAAAATAAGGGGCAAAGTGTAAGTTTCTCAAAATAAAAGAGGTAAAGTATAGGTTAAACTAAACCACAGAGGGGTTTTTGTAATTTTACTAACTAAAAACACCATCCAAGTGGTTGCCCGTAGGGTAAAGTACAAAAAAAGTGACTGAACTTGTGGCTCTGGACACATTTGGTTACTAATCTTTTAAGTAGTGCCAAATTCATCATTAAATAAAAAAATATGGGCCAAATTTAGTACCAATGTTTTGATATGGTACCAATAACGTCACCAATGTAACTGATGGTGTAAAATTTCCGTCCAATGGTAGAATATTCCGTAATGAGATGATTAGGTGGTAATTAGAGGATGATTGCATGGCAAAACGACATACTAAGTAGCCAAAACACAAACTCACGTGGCAATTAGGGGTTTTGGGGGTTAAATTGAGTTAGGGAAGATGGGTTGTAGGGTTTAAGCGATTTCAAATTGGAGCAACAACCAAATTTGGGATTGTTTTGGTATTGAAGGTGTTAGGAGGAATTGGAGTGGGGATTGGGATGAGTTCGTCGTCCACTTCTGATGCATCCTCGATTTTTTTGTCTGTTGTCAAAGATGTAGAGAGAATGAATATCCTCTATCAATGGGGATTGAGAGTTGTTCAGAAGACATCTTGGACGTATAGGAATCCTAGGCGACACTTCATATCATGCCCTAATCGTGGTGTAAATGATAGTTTAAACGTTTATTGTTATGATAGTGTTTGATATGTCCATTTTGTTTTAATGTCTTTGATGCTGGCTAGGGAATGTCACAAAGGTGGGTGCGTGCAAGTTTTGGCAGTGGGTAGATGGTGAATTCCCAAATCAAGCTAATGAGATAATGAATGCTTTGCGTGATGAAAAAAGATCTATTGCATTCCTTAATCGAACTCTGTGTTGTTGTGATTGTGGCATTGGTATCATGGATTATAGTCAGTTGTTGTAGGATTTAGGTGTAGCAAATCCCTGTTTAATGTTAGTTTTTGTATGTTTGGGAGAAATGCAATAGTTGTTTGGCTGTGATAGTGTTCATGATTGTTTCTGAATGTATTTTATTATGGAAGTAGAACAAGCTTGATCAATGCAATGTATTAGAAGTTAGTTTCATATGTATAGTGCCTGAATTCTAGGTGAGTCATCTACACTGACATTCAGTGTTTGTTTATGCACATTTGACAAAAAGGGATCACAGAACATAAAAATTGGGCACATGAAGGCAAATTCCTTGAGATGTTGCATTTGTCTAATTACAAAATATTGCCATGATGCATAAGCATTCTGCAGAAAAGTTCCTATTCACTGAAGTTTTGGTGCAGTTAAGTACCAAATCTGCACAAAACTTCCAAAGCTGCACAAAAGTACCAATTCTGGACAAAAGTACCAAATATACACAAAAGTTCCAAAGCTACCTATGTAAAAATAACAAAAACCCCCCCACTGAACTATTAACTTCCTAGTCAAAAAAGTAGCAGTGTCTCTATGGCTGACTCAAGGAACCAGTTGCTTTGCTCCCACGCCTCCCATAGCTCAAGATTTTCTGGCCTTGCCTTCCAGGCTGCATCAGAAAACATACATTAATAAGGGAGGGATTGTGGTATTTCATTAAGGAATAACCAGGGAGAATGAAAGACAACTAGAATATATACATTATAGATTATGAAGCCAGTATCAACATTAGTTAAGATACCCAAGCCTTATGTTTTTCTTTTGTGTTCATGCCTGTTTCCACCTTCAGTTTATGGCCCATGCCTGACTGCAAGTTTTTTTTTTATCTTTAGTGCAAGGTTTTGACTTCTGTTTAGTTGTTGGACCTGCAAAGCAATAAAGTTGTAGTCAAGTGTATACTATGGTACTAATTTCAACTTTACATATAAAACAAATGAATCATTAAACAACAACCTTAGCTGTCTGACTACTTGAACAAGTTTTAGTTGGACATCTGCTCTTATTATGAACTGGTTATTTGCAAATGCTACATACGATTTTATGCCCAGTCCTTGGTAATTTTCCAGTTTTTGTGGTTCATTAACCTCTCTCTTCCTTTTTGTTGCTGGCCTACTAGGCATCTTCCTCACAATGGGTGGGATAATTGGCATTAAGTTGAACTTCTCCCACCTATTTGGAACATTTAAAGGATGCAATGAGTATTGGTAAACTGCTGTAAATTTCTCCTTCTTGAACCATTCAAATAAGTAATTCTCTAAATTTTCACCCTTTGATAGGATACAACTCACTCCATGACAACATGGAATACTTAAGATATCCCGGCTTCCACAGGAACAACTCCTTGTATCTAGCTTTACTATAAATTTTGTAATTCCTGTGCTAACTTCAAACCCATCTTTACCATTCAATACAATATCCCAAAAATGATGATCTTTCACTTGTTTCCCTAACTTTTCTAGCACTGTTTTCCTATATCCTCCACTATAACCTTGTGTTTATCTTCTTTTCTCCCTAAATTTATGCATTATTTATCTCCGTATGTCCTCAAGCATTAAGTAGATGGGTTTATGTCTTGCTGTTAGAACTGCATCCACACCATTAAAAGCTTCACAAATATTTTTTTGGTTGGAGTCACACTTGATATTCTTGCTAAAAAACACCTTGCACCAGTGTTTAGGATCTATCCTCAATATATCATCCATGGCACTGGGGGCATATTGATCAATTGCTTCTAGACAGCCTTAGAATTAGTTAAGTGAGGTACTATTAGCTACTAACCAGAACATGCCCTTGAACATATCGCTAGGATACTTCTAACCCAAGTGTGTAGCAATGTGCCTTGCACACCTTCGATGTTCTACATTAGGTATAAGTGCTTCAATTACTTGAATCAGTCCCTGCATTAGGTTTAAGATATGCATTAAAGGCATGACTAGAATAACACAAATGAACTACAATTTATAACTGTAAAAATGCCTTTTGCTGGTCAGATATAAATAGCCATCCTAACCTATCCTTAATGCCTAAATCAGCAAAATGCTTATGCAAGAACCAACTCCATGAATTTATATTCTCTACCTCAACAATAAACCACGCAATTAGGAACATGCCATTATTAGCATCCTTCCCAATTACTATTAGCAACTTATCCTTCACCAACCCTTTTAAAAAATAACCTTCAACTCCAATAAGTCTTATACAACCTTCAAGAAAACCTATTTTGAAAACATCCAAACATATATACATCCACTTAAACACTGTATAAGACACATCTTGAGTTGGAATCAAATCAAATTCAACAGTGCTCCCTGGATTTGACTTCAATATCTCACCTACATAGTCTTTGAGTAGACTAAACCCATGCTTATAGTTACTTTCCATCTCATTTCTGACTTTTTCCCTTACCCTTTTTTATCATTCTCACACTTATACTTAGCTTCAATTCATCCTTCACTTTCCCTTGAAAATGTTTGATCATCATTGATGGTTCTTCTCTAAGTGTTCTGTGATATTTATTGGCCAACCACTTAGCACTCATAAGCTTTTGTTTATACTTCTTGGCACAATTATGTTCCAACCTCAAGCTTTTAATTTGCATACACTTTATTGCCTTGCCGTATGACACCCATATATGAAATGGGCAGTTTGGTGCACACCTAAGCTCAAGTCTTTCACCAGCATTAACTTTCCACGAAATGTCCCTATGATTTTAAACTGCATAATCAATTGCAGCACCTTTAAACTCATATGCATCATCAAACCTCATACCCAACTGAAACTGTACAACCCCATTAACTATAATATATTTTGGGAACTTAATCATCTTACAAAGCTTCTTACCTTTTATCCTATCCTCAGAATCATCTGAACCAGAACCTTCTTCCCCAGGATTATCAAAGTCTAAATAATCAGTACTATCTTTATCATCTTTTCCCTCAATTTCTTTAAGATCATTTGCATCCAACTCAATTTCACTATCTGAAACCTTTTCTGTTTCACCATTGGGATTAAAGTCCTTATCATCTTCATCACTCTCAGATCCATTAAATGAAACCCCCTCATTCTGTTGGAACTCATGCCTGTTTAACATCCCTGCATCTAAAGGCCCTGTATCCTAAACAATAGTATCTTCCTGATCTTCTTGAGTCTTACACATGACTTCACTTATCTTTAGTTCATCACCATCAACATTTTTACCCTTTTCCCTATCCCTTACTTTTGCACTCTCATCCACTACATCAATAGATTCACTCCCACCACCCTCAATATGTTCTATATATAGATGAATATG
Organism: Aquilaria sinensis; assembly: GCA_005392925.1. Classification (NCBI taxonomy): domain Eukaryota; kingdom Viridiplantae; phylum Streptophyta; class Magnoliopsida; order Malvales; family Thymelaeaceae; genus Aquilaria; species Aquilaria sinensis. The sequence continues at coordinate 281,681 of SMDT01003057.1, forward strand.
ACCTGTGTTGTATAGAAGCTGTAATGCTTCAACAGCTAATTCTTCATCACATATCAACTCCACATCACCATACCCCCTAAGAACTCTCAATGTTTTTTGAAAGAACATGACTTTGACATTGTTAGTACCTCTTCTCCTAATGAAATTTAGAAAAAGTAAGCCAATTTGAAAAGTAATCAGCCACTACATAAATCTCTTCTCATCCACCTTCATATCTGAATGGAAAGTAGTAGAATTTTCCACCAACAAGAATATAGTATTTGAACAACACTGTCTCCCCATCTGCCAACTTGCATTGATGATAAAAAAAATTGGTTTCAAAACTAACAACACATTGATCGCTTGATCAAGAGCTTAATCATATTTCCTATGCCAAAGTATAAGTATAACATCAACCATAACACACTTAAACATGACACATATGATTACACAATAACCCTATCAAACCAAAATAAAACCTATCATAAACACATATAAAATCATCACATTCACACAAAAATTTTCTTTAAATAGCTTTATGTTTACATCTCTATACATTGATAATCATTAATTTCATTTGCCCCAAATAACAGAGCACATTTCCTCATTAGCACCAAGCTTACCTTACTGACTCTTCACCGCCTTTCACTACTTCAACCATCATCGCTTCTCCGTAACTGATTCTAAATTCATAAATTAATTTTAAAGTTCTTCACTTGACGTTAATCACTAACAAAAGAAAATTACAGATTTTTGCTCTCCAATTGTTTCAAACACCCTAAACTCTTTACCTTCTGCCTTTGGCGGGATAAAGAACACTACCTCAATTGCCAATTCATCATTCCGCTAACACATCATTAAGTCTAACTATAGAATGACGAATTTGAGTCAATCTTAAAACTTTAGTTATGAATTTGGAACCATTTAAAAAAATGGTAACCAAATGCATTCAGAGCCAAAAATTATGATAACTTTTTTGGTACTTTACCCTTGCCGGCCATAAGTCCCCAAACCTGCCGCTTGTTTATGAACTCGCCTGACTGTCGTTTCTTATAAGATTTCTCTAATATCATAAATATCATCTACTTATACTTGCATATGGGTATCACAAATATATACTTTTGCTTTTGAGTATCAACAAAATGAACATAGGGGAGCAAGCCTTACAGTTTTCTTCTTACTCAAATTCGACATAAATTTATTTGTATTAATATTTACTAAAAAAATTTAAAAAAATTATATTTAAAAACTATAAGACTTATAGTTTTTAAATATAATTTTTTTTAGCAAATATTGATATAAATAAATTTAAGAAAATTAAGTCAAAAAACTAAAATTGTGTAAAAAAACTTGTGAGTTTAATAAAGGCTAAATCTATTTTGCACCCTCAGACTTTATAAGCTCGGTCATTTTTACCCCAAAACTATGACTCATATCAACTCATAAAAATTAATTAATTAAATTAAATTTAAAAACAAAAAAATGAATAATTTAAAATAAAGGTAAAATTGGGCTAGAAATTACACCACTTTATCTCTACCTTGCAACCTTTGGCCAATAGTTCTAGTTGGTTGACTGTGTAATTGATGAGGTTGATCTTGTAAGAGAAGGTGTCAAATCTTGGCAGAGCAATAATGTCTTGACGAAGAGGACAACAACACCAAGAAAAAAGATAGTGGATAGAAGATACGGCTAAAAGTAAGCAAAAACAATGAAAAGATGAGCAAAAATAAAGTTGGATGATAAGGTTGACAATCGAGAAAGTGAAAAGTATTGAGTTCTTCAATTTCTAAGCTTCTTTTGTGATAACATCTAGGCTTAAAATAAACTCGTAAAGAGAGCCCACTCATTCCAAAAAGTCAAGGATAATGAAGGAAACCTAAAAAATATGACAACTAAATCCCTTAATCACAAGATCATTTTTATCTAAGAGCAACTCCGATGATCTTCTTTCCCACTATATAAAGGGATTCATTTCACAAATTACAAGGTACGGAATACTATTAACATTATTTCTATCACTGCTTTGTACTCCCAAAAACTGACTTAACTGCTAGAGGGCTTTCCTTAGGAAAACACCTTTGAGGCTCTAGCATGATCTTAAACGACAAGGATATTCTTTGTCAAGCTTTACAGCAAAAGTCCTAAGCCATCGTAAGTGCAACAAACTTGGTGCACTCTACAGAAAGCTCACAAAACATTAAGAGATAACAAATCGGGTTCCTTTTTCAATGATATTATAGATTTTTGTATGAATTATATCAATAATATTCATGGTTTAAGTGTTCATTATTTTGAAGGCAAAATTAGTAGGCAATGATATCATATTGATAATGAGCATTACTACCATTTTAATATATTTATTAAAACCATATATTTTTAGTCACAAGAACTTGACTCCAGGTTTAATGGGAGAGTTGTTGAGTTTTAAAAATTAACTCTACACTAGATCTAAAAGATGATTACAAATCTTTTGATTTATATACCATTTGCAATATTGTGAAGAAATACTATGCTCTTGATTTTACAAAGCAAGAAATAAATGTTTTGGAGTTTTAGTTGAAGTATTTTCAAATTGATGTGCTAAATCATTCATACTTAGGGAAGTTGTCTTCTATTGCTGGATTCTGTCAAAGCTTAATGAAGACAAAAAAAAAGAAAAAGGTGAACTAATATTATCTTATTGATAGATTAATCCAACTTGTCTTGACCCTTCCAGTATATGCCACAAGTATAAAGCATGCTTTTTCAGCTATAAAAGTTGTGAAAAATAGATTATGCAATAGAATGGATGACAAATTTATTGGTGATAGTCTAGTTTTATATATTAAAAAAGACATTGCCAAGGTTTTAATTTTAGATTCAATTTTAGATAATTATGTTAATGTAAGAAAGTGCAGTGTACAACTCTAGTTTTCTAAATAAATAAATGTATCTAGGTTTTTCTATGATTTAATCTCTTTTATTTATTATAATTTTCTTTAATTACAAGTAGTTTGCACTTTTTTATGGTCCATTTTTATATGTTATTGCCCCCTATGAGTGAAATCCTAGTTGTACTACTGGGTGTTGCTTAATAAAAAAAAATACTTTAGAAGCCTCAACGCAAACATCTTTACTTTCTTTGGAACATAAGCTTCCTAAATACTATTCCAAACGACCATGTCGACACTAGCTAGATAGAGCACATCCCACTTCAACTTAATGTATTGACTATAACCACTGTGAACCAAGTACATCCCATCATGATTAAAATGCTAGACTCTCCTATCTGAAGAATGAATCTTTGACATAGGAATAAAAAGGATACACTCAACATCTTGTTGCTGAAAACCTACTAAACAAGTTGCACATTCCACCTATTTTGATCCAACCATAAAAGATTCGAAAGAAACTCCATGAGAGCCTTACTACAATTTGGTAAAACTAGTTTGAAATTTTGCATATTAGGAACCCATTTCTCACCCCAATGTTGAATAACATGACCATCACCAACTCTTCAATGAACACCTAACTCTATGATCTTCCTACTCCCAAATATGCTCTTATAAGTATATGAAGGATTTTTACACATCAAGGCGTTAATGAAACTCAAGCAAGGAAAATACTTGGGTTTATCCTAAAACACAATGACATTTTGTTTGTAGGTAGTCTTCAACCTTGCTTAGCTAACATTGCTAGGTTGAACATGGAGAATTCCCTGAATCCTAACATGCTTTCAAGTTTTGGCAAACATATATGCTCTTAGAACAACCAAGAAATATCACCATAATTATCAGAATGTCTCCAAAAAAATTTGCTCAGCAACATTTGAATTTCTTTACACACAATAACTAAAATTTAAAAACTCCCATCACATACAAAAGAATTGGTTGGGCCACCAATTTTATAAGCATCTCTTTCCAAGCTGTATAATTTTTTCTTCTCCACCTAGAGATGGACCACTTAATCATGTCATTCACAAATTAAAAAACATTTTTGTGTCTTGTCCCAACTACCGTGGGAAGCCCAAGATATCTCCCCATATTTGCTTCCACTTTACCTCCAAACAAGCTCATAAACACATGTTGGGTGCTAGAAGGGGTATTGCAACTAACGAGTAACCTAGACATATTGAAATTCACCAACCTATCAAGAAGCCAATTCATATTTTCTAAAAAGGTGGAGTCATTGGCCTTCAACTTTATATGTGCTACAAAATAGAGGGTTGTTGTCAGCAAATCAAAGATAAGAAAAACATGTCTTGCTCCTGCTATCATGCACCCTAAAGAACTACGTTAACCTTGCTAATTCCTTCAAAAGAGTTGAAAGACTTTCTGCACAAAATGATAAAAAGGTAGGGTGAGAGAGGATCGTCCTAGTATAAACCTCTAATAGAAATTATTTTACCATACATTTGGCCATTTACAGTGACAAAGTATATGAATAATGTAACAAATAAAGTCTATGATAAGCTCAACAAAGTGCATTTTGAGGCCTAACTTGAGCAACATATACTTGAGAAACTCCACTTGATTCTATCATAAGCTTCAGACATATCTAGCTTCAGCCCACAAGAAAAAATTTGCTCCATTTCTCTAGTTATGTAGAGTATGCAAAAGTTCATATGCAATGAGGAGATTATTATAGTTCAGTTTCATTTTATGAACACATTTTTCTCATTAGAAATGATAGCAGGAAGGATAAGCTTTAACAGATTTTTCTAACACCTTTGCAATCACCTTGCATAAATTGATTGGACAAAGATGTTTCATAGTTTCCACATTATCAACTTTTGGAATAAGAACAATATTAGTCATGTTTACTAACCACATTAAACCCAAACTCAAAACATTCAAGTAATAAGCACAAATATCACCTCATACCTGTGTTAAAAATGTTAGTTAAAAAAGAATAGTTAAACCATCTACCTTAGAGCTTTCAACGAATGCATTTGGTAAACTACTTCGGTAATCTTTTTTTTAGTAAAAAAGCAAACCAACCTAGCAAGCATTCATCTTTGTTATCATTTGTTTATATGCTAGACCAACCACCTCATTGACATGAAATTCATTCAACATAAAAAAATAGTTTAAAAAAATACTATTCACAACCTTCACAATCTCTACCTTGGACCCTACCCACACTTCATTATCTTTCTTTAATTTATAGAATTTGGATTGAATTAACACATTGATGAATTGTAGCATACTAATGCCAATTAAGTATGTTTCTAAGGGAAAATTACATTGACCACCTGAGGTTTTCTGAATTGTAGCATATTAATGCCAATTGAGTATTTTTCTAAGGGAAAATTACATTGACCACCTGAGGTTTTCCAGAACCTACACTTTTGTCTCATCTATTTGGGATACCTAACCTACACTTATACCATGGAATATTGCCTTTGTTAGTTAGTCTATTACTACCTTGTGTCTTAAGAGCTATTTGACTTTTAACATTTCAAAATTACGCAAATTTATCCCCAAACTTCAATATTGCTCCTCCACCTTGACTTGAGCCATGACCTTTATCAACCTCTGTCACTTCTGCAAACACCTTCTCCTTCAATCTCCAGAACTTCCTTGTCTACTCCGCCATATAGGAACTCTTACCCCCACCACAAAATTTGAAACATCTAAAAAAAAATTAATCAATGACACTAACTATCAACAGAGTTATAGAGATTATAACCAGGGCCAAGGCTTAGTTTGATTAGGATATGTTAGGGAGTCTAGAGCTAGTGGGCCAGCCCAAGGTGGCGGGTTTGAACATTGTGGGTTATAGTTGAGTTGTGATCCAAGACTTCCTCTATCATTCAATTTGCATAGGTTGGTGGTAGGATGAAGGGCATAGCCTAGGCATCTCCGACTGTGAGTGACAAGCAAAGGCTGACAACTATCGATGATAGGGGTGACTAGGACAACTAGAGCTGACAGCAAATAATATATGACCATTCATTACTGATGAAGGCTGTTCGGATTTCATAGTAAAAATGCGCATATGGCTGGGATAATGTGGAAGATACTTTAGGTTGTAGAGATCATGTAAATGGTAGCAAGAAACAGCTGGACATCGCTACTTATAGTTTGCTTGAGTAGCTCCCAAAAGACAAAAAAAAAAAAAGGTCAAGTTGGAGTAGTTAAGAGTTGTGGGCCAATCCACAAGATTCAAGAAAGTTACTGGTCAAGTTGATAAACTTAGGTTGATGTTGTTTTAAGGGGTAGCTGTAAGTACTCAAATAATGAAAATAAAAGTGTAAAGTTCAAGTAAATTTTAGAGTGTCTACGTAATTTTCCTTCTTTTTAATATGGGAGTAATGTGTTAAAATGTTTTGCAAATACAATTTTCTCATGTGAAAAGTGGCTGATAAACCATCACTGGGACTAAAAAATTTGAACCGTCCAATACCCAAATTTCTATAAATCCTAGGTGATTCTAATGTCATTAAACAACGCCCAAAACATACCGTTATGATAGCTATTAGACTTATTATGGCCCTATTTCCATAGTATAACAGTTGATTAATTGAGGACTTCTATTAACATTTTTTATATGTTTTGATGCCCTTTTTAGTTACAAGCTTGTGATTTCCATTAACATCAAACACAAAAAATAACCAAGACTCTTTTATAGCAACCTTACCAATAGTTTGAGAATAAAAGCCATCTACCTTACAAGACAAGTAAAAAGTTAAAATGAGTAACAAAAAGATATACTGGGAGAATTCAATAATAAAATAAACAAATGCAAGATAAATCAAGAAATTTTTGCATTAATTAATAGATGAAACATGTTGTACAACAAGAAAACCTTTCTAATCTCTATTATATTAGAAGTGTCTCCCTTATGATTTCTATACAAAAAGTATGGAGTCATTATGGGTTATCATCAAGCAATAGTGTGTGCTACCATCAACAAACAATATTCTTAGGCCAACAACCATCTAGCGGCATTTCAGAAAGGATATTCTGATCAATTGTGTCTCCAAGACCAAGCTGTAATGACGGCAAACATAAGAATTATAAACATTGCCCAATAACTTGTACAACTATTACTGTTAAAGGGCACAAGCAAATTGGAAAGCAAGGGGACTGGAGATTCTACAAAAGAATTGAAAAGGGAAAGCTTCTTGTAAGCTTACAAGGCAATCTTTGGAACTGCGAGTTTTACCTAGCCATACTTGTTCTATCCCCAACTAAGTAAACATGCATCCTCTGAATTGTACTTGAGAAAAGTGTCAGATATGCAAGCCTAAAGAAGGGGTAAAAATTTTTACGCAGGTTCTAAATCTTTTGAATTCGACACACATGAGGGAACAATAATATCAAGAACCAAGATCATAAAGTTTCAAGTTTTCTTTAACCTTCATGTCATTCACCTATTAGTATTACACCATGGTGAGCCCCACATGATACTAATTTGGCCTGATTACTTTCCAAGCTTGGTGCATCTAATTGCCTTGGTACTAATTGAGGCAAAAATAAAACTACTGACTAATTTGTCTCAAAGGGAAATTCTTTGGTGTTCAAACATTTAGATAGAACAACAAGTACCACATTATAAAATTGGCCAATGGAAGTACTTAATCTTAGAAGAGCCATTACCCTAAGTCCATAGCACTAACCAAAAAAAGGCCTCATCCTAGGTTCCCCATCCAGTAAACCAATAACCACCATACCTTTAGTTGATCAGCATGGGTTCCAAGTTGGCCAAATTGGTTACCACCAAATGAATACACATGGCCATCAACATTGACATATACAATATGTCATAGTCCTGCTATAACTCTTTCCAATTGGATACCTAATAAAGAAGAAATACAAGTTGGCCCTAGAATATTAGTTGTGCTTCTTAGGCCACACTGCAATAATCAATTTAGCAGCCATAAGTCTATAGTGCAAAGAATTACAACAAGCAAACCAACATGTAAATACACAATGGATGCATGCCCTTAAGACTAAACAATGGATATATGCTCTTAAGACCAAACAAAAAAAAAACCATATATGTTCCCATCCACGATAGTAGAATAGAGGGTATTAGAATACTTGACCATAAAGTCCCAAGCTAAATGTGAGTAGTCACTCTGAATCTGAAATGCCAGAGATTGAAAAGGATTCATGTCATGACATTATAGACAAAAGGTATAAGTGACCAAAATAACACAGAGCTGGGATAAAGTCAAGAACTTGGTGCTATGGAAATGAAATTGTGAACAATCAATCTAATATGGATCTCTTAAGTATAACATATTCTACTTATAAATTAGAAAGAAAAATAAAATGAAAAATAATCATAGCCATATAATCAAGTGATTTTCCTTGCTAAACATGCAAAAGAATCGCATCAATAAATATTTCTTTTCCCTTTAAATAAAAAGGAAAAAAGAGAAAAAAAAATAAGCAAATAAAACTAAAGGCCTACTCACCCAAACAAAAATACTCCAAATATATGTGTATATGAACATAAAGTCTAACATGTTATAACTGGACTATGCCGACCTCCACAAGTTATGGCCTTCACATGGCTCCCAACTTCATTTGAAACTGCCATCGAAGAATTTACACTTTCTTAATGAGACATTAAAGGCCTATATTTTCTAGAACTAGATTGCTCAATGCAAGGTATTAAGTAGGGAGAAGACACCATTTTTATTTTGGGAACCTAAACCCAGCCATCCTTCACCTTCATAGCCCCAACCCCATACCTGTCCCACATATGTACTTCAAAGTATGATTCATCAAGGTCTTGCTTTAGATTAAAAAAACCTTTCATATCTTTGTATTCACATATCCTACAACGTACAAAACCATATGGTGTTACCAATAAAGGGCACGAACTCTCCTGGAATTGACAACTTTCAGCATTGTGACCTTAGATGTAGTTGGTGTAGCTAATAATGCTAAAGTATGGTGACCACCAGCAGCAACATTGACGATTATCATTCCTAGACCAACGTCACCTGACATGGAGATACAGTGAAAAACTCAACTCCAAATGATAAGTTTTCAGACTCATATTTTGTTGCTGATATTTTCCTTCGGTTCACAATTTCCTCACTAGTCTTTCGGCTTTAGTCTATTCAATTGTTGCTCCACTGAGATTGAAACCTCGAGACGTTGGATTGACTACCAAAAAAGATTGAACATAAGATCTTTGTGTCATATTTTCATAACAACCCATTTTTTTACATAGAGTTACACGGGCAAAATGGAACCACCTTGTTCACTTTGGAGATCACTTGGTTTTCTAGTGGTATCATTGCTGATATTCCTTCTGATAATTAAATCTCGAGTCAATTTTCCTTTCCCATTATAATGTATTAATCCAAATATCAATAAAAAAGGTCACAAAACTCCATTAATTATACTACCAGCATATTTTCTAGTAAGAAATGGAAAGGAAGACACGCGGCGCCATCTTTGCCGCAAGTATAGATTATTCTTTTGTAGCGACAAGTCCCTTGAAACTTTTTGAAAGCAGCTTCGGAAACTTTCTGGGTGGTTGCCACGTGGTGGGGTAATGAGACCGAAATTGGTAACTGGGAAATCGGGAAGTCCAAGCTTTGCCAACTCGGACTTTTTACCTACTGAACTTCGACTGTGTTCGACTCACCCTTTAAACTTTACAAATTAGGACCTTTTACCCCTTTGGTTCCGTTAAATAGAGAATGTGTACTAAAATAAAGATAAAATGAAAACTGAAGGACTAACTATATCATTTGCCCAATGGTTGACCTTTATGTGTAAAAAATAAGCACAAAGGCTTCGGTTTCAAATTTTAGATTGCTCATATTTCCCTTGTCTTCACATATAAGTTTGTGCTAAAGTTTTTTATTGTTTGTTCACAAGAGTTAACTATTGGACAAATGATTTAGTTAGCCCTTCAATATATATTTTATTTTCATTTTAGTACATATTTTTTATTTAATATGGCCAAATGGGTAAAAAGTTCCAATTTACAAAGTTTGAGGGATAAGTCAAATTGAGTCGAAATTGAGAGAGTAAAAGGCCCGAGTTGGTAAAGTTCAGAGGAGAAAAGGTAGGGCAAATTGGGAATTGTTTAATACTTTCAGCATGGTGCCACTTCAGGGATTCCAAAAGCGCATGTTCTATTTATGATTCGCTGTCGATCGCTGATTGGGCTTGCTCAATTGTTTTTTTAGATCCAGGAGGAGGAGTAATTGTAATTGGCGAAGAGATTTTATTTTTATTTCGTGGGATTTAAAATATTTAATTGTTTAATCATGATTATGTCAAGAGCAATCCGTCATTCACCAGGTTACAGAACCATCTAGAAGGCACAAATTTAAAAATTTAGAACTATAAATTGTTTTCCATTTCTTTTTTCATTTTTTTAATGTATACTCATGACTAGTGAATACATGAGTCTCAGACAAACAAAGACATGAACAAGTTCTTTAGTATTTGCTCATTTAACTTTAGGTCGAGTACAAAGACAAACACGAATAACAAATAAATATATATTTTTATTTATATTCATTTATTTATTAGTTAATGCATTCATGTTTGTTCATTAGCAAAAATATTATAGTGAACCAAATGAACTAAACAAACAAATGCGTAAAATACATATGAACGCTCCAAGAATAACATAAATAAATATAAACAAAAAACTGAGCGAACAAATAAACAAGAGCAAAATATTAGTTAACAATAAATGAATTACAAAAACAATAGAGGGATGAATATAAATAAACATCAATCAAGCTATTCATGAACATAAACAAATGAATGAAATATTTGTTTGTGTTTAATCTTTTAACTTAAACAAATATAAAATTTAGCTCGTGCTCATTCGTTTAACTAAATAAATAAATATAAATGAAATGTTGCCTAACTGTTCACAAAAGTTTGATTAGAATTTTTTTTTTTTCAGGAAACACCTCGGAGGGTGCGCGTATTCATTTCATCAAATAAGCCCAACGGCACTTACAAAATAAGGCAGGGGCCTACACAGAAAAGTAAAGCTTGCCCTGAAATAAAATCAAATCCTAAACCTGTGCTTTACAGCAAAATCAGGTAATACAATCTAGAATATATTGTCCAACGAGTATCCAAATCTAATATAAAGTTCAGATTCAATAATCCTGTTTCACCACACGCCCGAACCAGTCACAGAACTTGTTCCATTTGCTGGGAGCATCCTTCAATCTGAGTTTACACATTACTTCCCGCCAAAGAGAAAGGGAAAAAGAGCATTAAAAAAAAAGATGATTCCTGGATTCATCAACTCGAAGACACAGAGGACATAAGGACGATCTAACATCCATGAACTTACTTAATCTATCAAAAGTAGGAAGTCTATCTAGCATAGCCCTCCAGCAAACAAATGAAAACTTTGGGACAGAACTCCAAACTAAAGAGCCCCAGTTCACTTGATCAAAGTTTTCTACCACATGCAAATAAGCAATTTTCATTACAAACTTACCATTCTTAACACAATCCCACACCTGACCATGAACATAGTCAGAGAAATGTTGCCTTACCTTTAAAATATGCTTCCAACTAATAGAGACATCACCTGTACCAACAATCTCCCAAATATTTGAGCCACGCACATAATAAGCGTAGATCCATTGGACCCAAAGACTTTCCTTATCATTCATCAGTCTCCAAAGCTTTTTCCCATTTGAAGCAATATTCCAGCCTATCAAACTGAAAATACCTAAGCCACCTTGGCTTTTAGGAACACAAACCTTAGTCCAAGCAACAGGAAAATTTCCTACCAGTAGTCGAACCTATCCAAAGAAAAGATCTACAACATTTCTCCAAATAATGGAGCACCCCTTTAGGAATAGAAAAAATATTTGACCAATAAGCTTGGATACTAAATATGACAGTTTTAATAAGTTACAATCTGCCTGCATAAGAGAGAAGCTTAGTAGACCAACCATTAAAATTAGAAAAAATTTTCTCTACCAAGGGCTTATAATGCTGAAAATGGAGACCTTTATCAACCAAAGGCACTCCCAGGTATTTAATAGGAAGGTTGCCTTTCGGCATGTTTAGGATAGAAAGAATTTCAGACTCAATATCTGGAGAGACCCCCCCAAAAAATACCTAGCTTTTATCCAAATTAATCTGCAAACCTGTAGTTTGGGAGAAAACTTTCAGACAATGAGAGATTTCTAGCAGAGCTACGATCACCTCTAGCAAAAAAGCATAATTTCATCCGCAAATAGTACATGAGAAAGCTTAATACGCTTACATTTAGGGTGATACTCTATATAACACTCATCAAACATCTTATCCAAGGCTCTAGATAAATAATCCATTGCAATAACAGACAAAGGGGGAGATAGAGGATCCCCCTATCTTATACCCCTGTTCCCACGAAAAAAACCGCATAAAGAACCATTCAAAACAACAGAATAATATGGAGACCGAACACACATCATCACCCATTGAACCCAACAAACAGGAAAATCTAGATTCAGTAAAAAATCCTCCAAGAAATTCCAGTCTAAAAGATCATAGGCTTTCCTAAGGTCAATCTTAAGACACATCCTAGGCGTTATATTTTTTCGATTATACCCCCTGATAATCTCTTGACAAAGCATAACATTATCAACCATCAATCTACCTTTAATAAAAGCAGTTTGACTCTTATTTATAAAATTAGGAAGAATTCCCTGCAATCTATTCGCCAAAATCTTAGAGATAAATTTATAAATAACAGAACAGCACGAAATAGGTCGATAATCTGAAGCCATAGAAGCATGAGAGTGTTTTGGAATCAAATGAATGGTAGTAGCAGCAGAAGCAAGGGGTAACTTACCAGTATCAAACGAACTTTGTATAGCAGAGGAGACATCCTTACCAATTATTTCCCAATTATACTGGTAAAAGCCAGCAGTATAACCATCAGGACCAGGAGTTTTGTCAGGGTGCAGACCTTTAACAGCTTGGATTATCTCTTCTAGAGAGACCTTAGTCTCCAAAAAATTCTTTTGCAAAACTGAAAGTTTAGTTCCATTCAAACAGATATTATTATTAATAGGAAATAAAACATCAGACCTAACTCCAAAAATTCTCTGGAAGTAAGAAAGGAACTCATTTTTAATATCCTCTTGAGAAGTAAGTATACGACCATCCCTAGAAATAAGACAAGAAGTATTTCTTTTAAAAGACCTCTCTTTCATTCTAGCATGGAAAAATTTTGTGTTAGCATAACCAAGTTTTAGCCAATCACAAGAAGATTTTTTAGCATAAAAATCCTCCTCAGCTTTTTTCAAACTAAGGACATCAGATTTAGCCTTCTGCCAAAGCATATAAAGATTCTTATCTCCTACATTCTGATTTAAAGCAATAGTAATCTTATCCAAATCCTTTTCTTTTTCAGCGACTCTAGCAGAAATATCAGAAAACTCATCTCTATTGAGACATTTCAAAGCCTTTTTTAAACTACTCAGCTTGCCTAATACCCTTCCCCAAGCATCATTTATAGTGTTACAATTCTGGTCACTCCAAGCCTTTATTACAATATCATTATACCTAGGATGATTTTGCCACATTCTTAAATATTTGAAAGAGCAGCAACGGACACTAGGCATGTTTGAGAGATTAATCAAAGCCATAGCATGGTCAGAGCAACAATTATATTTAAACTGAATTTGAATAGATGGAAACAAAACAGAACAGGAAGCATTCCCCATAACTCTATCCAATTTACAAAGGATACGGTCCTCATCTTTTTTATGGTTACTCCACGTGTAGAACGAGCCAATACTATGAAAATCAGACAAGCCACTAGTATTACAGCAATCAGATAATCCAGTATCATGCCAATTGACTAAACCAGACCCTGAAAACTTTTCATCTGAACAAATAACTTCATTAAAATCTCCACAAACCAGCCAAGGCCCATCAATACTAGCAGCATGCTTAATAAGATTAGACCAAAGCACAGGTCTCTCCCTAGGATCATTAGAAGCATAAATAATAGACACTTGACACTTCCAACATGAATATGTAAGACTTGGTCAGAAGCTTCAAGATAACTAGTTTCCAGAATATTTCCATCCCATAAAACCCAGATTCTACCATTTGTAGCATAACTATAATTATTTAAGAACTTCCAATGGGGAGCAATGTTATTTTTAATAGCAAAGAACTTCCTACTTTTAACTCGAGTCTCTAAAAGAGCACACAGACTAATATTACAACGCTTTATAATACGCTTTACCTCTTTTTGCTTTAGCCTAGTATTGAGTCCCCTCACATTCCAACAACACCACATGATTAAGTAGGAATAAAAGGTAAACCCATATCCTCACACTGAATATTATCAGATGCCATCGCATATTGCAAGTTTTCAAAAGAATTTGCTAACAAAATATCTTTGTGCTTACCATCATTCTTACCGTCTTTTTTCTGATTTGGATACCTTTGAGTTTGAATTGAAGGATTTCCTGTAGAAGAAACCCGCATCTCTTTTCCATCACCACCGGTATGCTTTGTATCCTCCTTTTGTTTAGGCTCCACCTTATTTATACGTTCTTCATTCCCACCAGTCCTCTTTGGTTTTCTAACTATCCCAGGTTCCGGATTACATTCCTCCTTCTTATGCCCCCACTTCTTACAATTACCACATTGGTCAGGCCACCATTCATAAATGACAACCTGAGCTTCATGTTCTCCAGTTGGTTTTCTGAGCAAAACATTATCAACCACATTGCTTTTCCTCTTAACATCCACAAGCACACGGGCAAAAGACAAACGAGTACGGTTAACCGTAGCTGTGTCCGCTAACAAAGGCTTTCCAATTTTACTAATAATTCGACTCATAATTGCTGGATTCCAATACTGCAGCTTTAGGTTAGGCAAACGAACCCAAACCGGAAGCTCATCAAAAAGATCACGATCCAATTTCAAATCCGGCTCCCACTTCCTCAGCAGCAAAGGTTTACCAAACACAAAATTCATTTGTCCCTCTAATATTTTCAACAAATCTTCATTCGAATAGAAACGGAAGAGAAACAAACCCGTTTGGATTTTGGTTATCACCGGCGTCATCACCGTTTTCCATTGTGATCGGACAAATTTTCGCATATTCTCCGGCGAGACCTCCGTTCCAATCACCATTCCCACCAATGTGAGTCTCCATTCGCTGCACCCCTGCTCAACTTCTTCATCCGACAAATCTATAGTTTCTGACTCCGCATCAGCCTCACAGAATTGAAGATTAAAATTCGCCGGCTGTCGCACATTAAAATAGGCTGGTTTTTTATTCAATTCTTCCTCAACAACCTGTGCCCAAGTCTTAGTCGAGCGGTTGCCGGACGAATCGGCTTGTGGAGCCTTCCCTCTGATGCTTTCAGCTTGGTTTTCATTGTCCGAATTCGTTGATTCTGTTTCACTTTCCAATCGCGACGGCGCCGGAGAGAGCTCTGTTTTCCTGCGACCTCTTCCCCGAACCGACCTTCGATTTCGGCCCATATCCCCACCCCAAGGATTCCGGCGAGGCCAGCGGCCAAGAACCCTATTCTAGAGAGAAGGCAGACGCTCTCGCTCTAGAACCGGATGGCAACAATTGATAAAAAATTGATTAGAATTTTCCTTTTATTTACATGCTAAAAAAATTTTACATCCCTATTTCAATTTCTTATTTTGAGAGTTTTGGTATGAGCAAATTGCATGAAAGATCCATATCATTTGATTATTATTTCATTTTAATCCCTAACCTATTAAATATTATATTTTGGTCCTAAACCTATTAAAAATATCTTATTTTAGTTTTAAATCTATTAGCATTCATTTTAGTGCCCATTTCATGAAATTTTTAACTCAATGTATTTATCTGATAACAATGTTTAGATCATAATTTAAACAATTTGGTAATTGTCTTACAATAAATTTTATCTATATAATAATTTTTTAAAGTTAATGAAAAATTCAAATTACATTTTTTTCTCTTTGTAAATTGAACTAATTTTATTCAGAAAGAAAAATGTACTCATTTAAATTTTTTATTTATTGTAAATTTTTTTTAAGTTATTTAAATTTACTAGAAGATAGTTACTGAATATGTAAATTAGAATTTTAAAAATTTGTGTTAGATAATTATTTTGAATTAATGAATTTCATCTGATAAGGATTAAAATGAAACAATTTTAACAAGTTTAGGACCAAGACAATTATTTGATAAAGGTCAAGGCCATTTGTGCAAATTTACTCCTCATCATTCTCTCGCTTGTAGATCCGTTGGCTCCACATCGACGCCTTCTTTACCAGCAAGCATCTCTCGCGACTAGCTCCGCCGGTGAGCCCTTTCTCGTGTTGCTTCGTCGTGTGCGAGTCGCATCTCGCATACTTAGGAAAAGCCCAGACTCTCTCTTTCTTGCAGTTTTTTTCTTGCCTATATCTACTCAGAATTTTGGCTGCCAAATCCAAACCAGTAATCAATCATCTGGTGGATGCTCCAGCTCGATGGTGATCTGCGTGTTTTAGGACCCTAGGCTGGACAAGAACAGCTATGAGAAAGGATCATTGAGCCGCCGAAGGGATCCCTTCCCAGTGGTGCCCCCTCAGTTCGATGGATTATTCCACCCTGCACAGGTAAATTTTTCTATATGCTAAGATTTGGTTATACACTTCCTATTGCTCTCTGTTCTTTCAATTATACCCTTACTTTAATTTCTGTGGGAGGTATTAGCTGCCTTTCCCGGAATTTGTTTGGTTTGCGCTGTGTGCCCAGTTGATTGAATTGTTGGTGGATTGTTCATGTTAAGGTGTTTCTCTGATTTGTGTAAGTTGTTTCTCTGACTTACGTTAAGTTGTTTCTCTGATTTGTGTTGTAAAGTTAGCTCTGCTGTTCAACATTCGTCCCATCTTTAGTGTGATTTGTGTTCTCTTACTGCGAGAACTTCAGTCTATAGTTACTGCGCTTTGTTTTCTTTAGGTTAACATGATAAGACTTGGGATTTTTGCAAAGAAAATGTTGTGTGATGCCACTAATTTAACACCATTGAGTACTAACTATTTTGCCCCCTTGATCATGATTTCTTAGAATTTGTATTGATAACCAGAACATATCCATTGCCCTTTTGCGAAATTACTGGACCATGTTCGAGAAATCATTGCTCTGTTGACTAGTTTACCACCGAGATAAGGAAGATTTGTATCAAACTTTCAGAATTCTAGTACTTCTTCTCCCTATCGCTTTACTCAATTCTTTC